>JALBCR010001483.1:0-76766 GCA_030710515.1 Abscondita cerata | reverse complement strand
CTGTTGTGCTTCGTTCAGTTACGTATTGCTCAATGGTTTGTTTGTAGTCTTTGTATACTCACAAACTTTCTTTGCTCCACTAAAACAGACTATAGTAAAAGCATTAAATAATTATTTTTGTGGTATTTTCGTGTGGTTCTGAACTTTTCTTGTTGCATAGGTATGTCATTATTTAAATAGTTATTTCAGGTAACTCAATATTTGTTAAACAAATGTTTCCTGTGGGATAGACGATTTTTGAGAAATGAATGTTTTATCAAGTTTATCGTATTTATTTATTTCGTATGAACAATGTAGGTTAGAAAATCGAATTTATCTAGTAGTCGGCTGTCATGTTACTATTTTCATTGAAAAAGATATTTAACCAAAAAAGAAATCAAAAGTATTAAATAAAAATCAAATCAAATTTTTAAATAAAGGTATAGGGAACAAGAAAAAAATAATGTTTTTTCGATAGCGAGAAATGTTCACTCATTTTAACGGAATTCCACAGCAGGAATATCGAACACATTTAAATTAATTTCTGAAAACCAATATTACAACTAAACTAAACAACGGATTAAAATCACACATTTTTGAAACACGTAATTGCACGGCACACTCTGTGTAGTATCTTTTTAAAACTGTTGACAATTTTTAAAGTTTTCTTCCGATGTCTATTTGTTTTTTTATTAAAATTAGATTACAATTTTGACACATATTCTTATAAAATTTGTTCAATATTCCTAGAATAACAAAATTCAACGTGTACTTATAATTTTGAATAAAAAAATAACGGACTTTATACATAGTAATCATTGTAAGATGGGTTTATCCATTTACTAGTATTTACTGTAAAAACATATTATAATTAGTTTATTTAATTTTTCTGACAATGTGGTGTTAATGTGTAATGTATTAGTAGGTACTCACTACATATTTATCAGACAGGGAAAGTTTTACATGACGGTTTATATGAACATTCGCTTAAAAATTAAAAACTACAACTCATAGAATTCCCTTAAATTTTGCAACTCTCTCTGATTACCAACATTATTTATCGATAAGGAATCACGATTTAAATTTGTTCGCACTTATTCATTTGCATCCTCTAGATTTCATTTTCATTGGTATTCAGTGAATGTAAGTACATACTATATTAGTTTAATTGGTCTTATGTTAAATCTTAGATTTTTAATTAATTATTGTCTGAAAATGACTTTTTAATTCATATATTCGAAACCGGTCCCATATTATTACATTTGTATTGGAATAGACTCCTTATTGATCAAAAAAATCAAGTTTAATTTGTTTCGTAATATTCCCCACGTAACTTTGTAATTATTAAGTAGGTGTAAAGATTATTATTAAGTGTATGAAAATAATATGAATTACTTTTAAAATACTTAATGCCAATTTGACTATTTTATCAGTAAATCTAAATAAAATTCATACATCCCAATCACAATAATGAATCACAATTACTTCAAGAAAATAGGGATGAAATGAAAGTGTACGTTTTCTGGGAAAGTTATTGCCGATTAATTACGATTACAGTTTTAAACGAAAGCTACAACAATTATAAAATTGTTCGTACTTAATAAAAAGTAGTTAAAATAACTTACCGTCTTTCTTCCCACAAAGTTGGCAATTGATGCTAAAGCAAACACCCCCGGTTAGCAGACCACCACAAAGTCTTCATCATTTTCTCTCAGATACACCCAAGATATCCGATCAAGTTCTTTGCACCCGTTCACAATATGGCCTCTTTTGATTACGGATTTCTTGCAGTTCCTCTGTAGTTAGATGGAAGAATTTGCATTGAGAATGTAAGCAGTTTCGCTTACACTTTTCATAGTAATGGGTATGCTTACACGTGTTTCGATAGCAAAAAACTAAATAAAAATCTTTACACATAGGCATGATTTCAAAAGAATGACTACTACCGTATTCGGACGGACACAATTTGAAAACCACAATCCACATCCAAAATGCTACGATTTAAGAACTATCGAAAGACATGCGTTACAATTAAAAAAACTTCTACTAACCTACTATTATCTTTCGTAATGAATGACTATAACACGATCTGTATTATACAATTTAATATTCTTTCTAGTAAGATAATTGAATTATGCAACGAAATACAACAAAAATTAAGTAAATTTTACCTCAGCTTACCTATTTAATAGCGGCGATTTTGAATGCTTCCGGCACATTGGGCATCTTTTAATATGGAACCATCATCACGTTGCCGGCTTTCCACATCTAACTGCAACATGCAGGATTCACAAATGATGTGGTGGCACTCCACAAAGCAAGCGGTTTTTTTCTTTTTAATATACTGTAACACACGGGGCACGACAATAAATCGTCTTTTGTGGGATTTTCGTGACTGAACCGACACAAGTTTCCGCGTTTACACATGTTATTAGGGAGATTTTGAGTCACTTAAAATAACGTCAAAATAAGGATCTCTGTGGTTATCGTTATTAACGATAACGATAACGTTGGTGCAATTTAAATGGAGTTTTTGATTGCATTTTCGAGAAGTGTAGTTATGTCAGTATTTGGTTTTAATTTTTAACCCTAACCTATTTTTGTGAGTGCTTATATTATTTTCATCAAATCAAAACAAACTCCATATAATTTTTTTTTTATTTGAACAGTTTTATTTATACAAAAATGGAAGGCAATTTGCAATTGGTTCTTCGGCGCCGAAACCGGAATAGAATTAATCATAATTTAATTAGAGGTTTGATCTTACAAGATATATTTGGTTTCCCTTATAATGAACTACAAAATATGCTGGATAGACGACGGTTAAACTTACACAATTTAGAACCTGCGGAATATAAAGTCAACTTCAGATTTTCCCAAGAAGACTTACAGCGGCTAGTTCGAAGTCTTCATATCCCTAATGAAATTGTGACAAATTCTTCTCATGTAGTTACAGGTAATTAACATGATCGATTGGAATATAAAATTGTTCAGGTTATTCTTAATTTTTACAGGTATGGAAGGTTTATGTATTTTATTGAAACGATTGGCTTATCCAAATCGCTTAGCGGAATTGAAAATTTTTTGGTCGATCAACTTCAGCATTGTCTGAAATAGCCAACTTTGTAAATACACACATTTATAATAATTTTGGACATTTGTTGGAAGATCTAAATACTTTGCCTTGGTTAAATCAAAATCGTATGGAACAATATGCAAATGTAAGTTGATTTGAGTATCTATCCAAAAATAAAATTGGTTATTGTTTTTTGCAATTATTTATTTCAGTTTGTGATTCACAAAGAAAACATTTTAAAATATAGTAATCCCATAATACTAAAAATTAAATTCTTATAAGTTATACAAATGAGCTAAGCAAATATATGCAGGTTTCGCTGCACGTAACTAAAAGTTTTGTCTGTTTTCATAGGCTATTGCGAACAGAGGAGCTGCATTAGCGAATTGCTGGGCATTCATTGATGGAACTGCACGTGCCATATGTAGGCCTTCTATAAATCAAGAAGAATATTATTCAGGGCACAAACGCTTCCACTGCCTAAAATATCAGTCTGTAGTGACACCAGATGGTTTAACCGTAAGCTGCATGGGAGCATTTCCAGGAAGGAGACATGATGCCGGTATATTCAGAGAAAGCAACCTTTATGAACAATTAGATCAAAAGGCCAGATATGACGATGGCCATACTTTTGTCTTGTATGGAGACCAAGCTTACGGTATCCGGGAGTTTCTGATATGTCCTTATCCAGGTCGAGGACTGAATGAAGAACAACGAAACTTTAATGCCTCCATGGCACCGGTTCGAGAGGCAGTTGAATGGAGTTTTTCAAAAGTAGTGTCAGAGTTCGCATTTGTAGACTTCGAAAAATCAAAACTCCTTTTGCAGGATGTAGAACCAATGTACAAAACAGCAACTTTATTAAGTAACTGCCATTCTTGTGTATATGGGAACCAAACTGCTCAATTTTTGATGTAGAGCCCATTGCACTGGAGCAGTATTTAAATGTTTAGTTTAGTATTTTACCTAAAATTGTTTTTTATATGAAATAAAACATCTATAAAAAGAACTTACTTTTATTTATTTGATATAAAACTCTAATCATACGTAATTATTAACTACAAATAAGTTGAATTTACTTTGTTTGATTTAGTAGAACATTTATTAACCTGTCTTGGTTGCTAATTATTTTATTTAACTCATTAAATCTGTCTTCTTGCATCTGCAGATTTTTCTTACTTTCAAATTCTCGAAGAACTAGTTTTCTCTTCTAATTCAAGCCTCTTTTTTCCAGCTCTAATTTTCCCTCTTCGATTTTTAATTTTTCCTCTAGAAGCTCCTGATCTTTCCTTTTAACTCATTTTGGGTGTTTTCATATTCTTGTAAATATGCAAGCCCTTGTCTCTGAATACTGGTTCTCCTAGTCCGTGCCTTATTTCGTGCTAAAATATAATTGCAATTCAATAACCGATTCAATTACTTTAAGTGAAGTTTAAATCTTTCGTACCTAGAATGGTACGCTTGCTGCCACTCGACACTTTAGCCGTTTGTGTCACTTCATTTGTCGCAAGGCCAGCTTCATCTGCAGTATCCTCAAGCTGTGAGGAAGCACCACCTCCTGTCTCAATCTCTTCATCTGCCAACACAACAACTTCTTCAGCTACAAATTAAAAAATAATTTAGGTATAAAATTTGGAAGACATTTTGCAATCACTTTTATAGTTATTGCATAATTATAATCTTCACCTTTAATTATGTTAAACATTAACGTAACTTATATGAAGTTAAATTGATTTTATGACTACAAAGGTATTTTGGATATATGTACTTACTGGCATAGTTATGATCAAGAAGTAAAGAACTTGGAGAATTATCTTCTATTCCACAGTTGCTGGAACTACCAACGTTTTCTTTTATGGACTCTTTGGCCCAATAGTCCCGATTTATTTTTCCCAAATTGGTGTCTTTCCTTTTTTTTACTAAACAATTTGTTTTAGCGTGTTCACCCATCAATTCATGTATATTAGAACATAATTGATCTTTCTCAGTATATGCCTCCTCAATACCAGATCTAAAAAATTTTACAATTTATACTTTCGATTGTTATTTAATTGAAATTTAATAAAGACAAATCAGACTGAATGCATACTGGCACTGCCAATATATGAAATCACATTGTAACTTAATGATAGGTTTGATACAACTTATCTCTTAAAATTTTTGTTTTTCTAGCCACAGCTTAATTAATAGCAACAAGTGGTCCCTTAAAGTTTTTATAACAAACTTTTTCCCTGTCGTTAGGAAAATATGTTCCTGAATTTCACACCATGAATTTGGGTTTTCGAAAGGATTTAGGCTCAGTACTTCTCTAAGTAAGGCTAAGTCATCCTCTTCCCGGAACCTTAACCTTTTTTGTTTGCAGCAGCATTTTTTCCATTCCTAAAACAAAATAATTTATAAGAATTTATAGTATACTTATTTTTAAGGTTATATCCCTGCAAAAATAACCACCGGAAACGTAATTAACATCCGCCGTAAATAAAGTTTGGTGTTATCGTTATAGTTGTTTGGATCTTATTTTTACCTTATTGCGCCGACGCACAAATAACGATAACCACAAAAACTGCTATTTTAAGTGATCCAAAATCTCCCTATTATCTAAGTCTTTACAATGGACACGCCGGATTAGAAATTTTGCAATTTCAGCTTCAATTTTAAAAGATTTGACCCTGTTTCTAATGTAAAGTGCCTGTTCGGACTTGGAACAATGAATAAACAAACACGTAAACCAATACTTGCAATTAGAATTTTGAAAGTTTTACAAAATTTCAAAGTCATTGCAACTCAAATTTCGTAATTACCAAACTAAAGGAAGAGGAAGATCGAGTTGGTGGTGCTTTTTGGAAGGATTATCAATCAATGCATGCGCAAATATCTCAAATGTAGGAGAAAATAAAAACTTGTCCCGACGTAATAAATTAAGCAAACGCACCTGCAATAACAATGATGTCATAAATAACTGAAACAGTATACAAGTGTGCATATAACTCAAAATCGTGATTATTTTAGTTTCCATTCTACGAATTAATAATTACGATGCGAAAGATTGATCTTATTATTAGAAGAACAAATCCCACTAAAAACCTATGTATATTTTTAATAATTTTTTTCTAATTTGTTCGCTTTAATAATAAGCCAATTAACGTTTTGCACTAGGCGTCAATTATGGCTTATTCATAATAGCACACTCGCACGTATTTTCGTTCGTTATTCAAAATTAAATATTGGAAAGACGATAAGTAAGGCAAATGCAATTTTTATAGATATTGTTTACTCAACCACCACTATTGTAACAAATTACTGTAAAACTACCAAACGCAATCAAAATAACCTCAAACAGAAAATAATATATTATTTTATTAATAAAATGCCACAGCGTGCTAGATAAAAATGTATTTTTAGTTCTCTAATGTCACAATCTCAAAATTTTCTCCTGTGTAAACGGGATATTTTTGTATTTAATGAAATGTCAAACAAAACGTCAAACGAATTTTGAAGATTCTAAACGATTTCAAGCTTTTCAGAACTTCTGATCGAACTGAAAAATGTTGTTTTTAATTCGTTCTTGTGAAAATTTACACAAGAACTCATTAAAAAAACTACTATTATGTAATTAAAAAGGATGTTATTCCTGAAGTTAGTTTTGAAGATAAACATGTTACACTTAAAAGTATTATTATATTGTAATGGAACTTGGGAATTTAATTGCATCGAAAATTCAGATAAATAAACTTAAGTTTTTTATACATTTATTAAATTCTTCGGAACGTGCGTTTACATATTTGGCACAATCGATACTAATTTTAGAAACTACCTGACTACAAAAACATTTCTTAAGTAAGGGCAAGCTTAGTACCGTTAAGGGTGAAAGGGGGTTTATGAGTATTTCTAAAAATAGAACAATGTTCAAAAGGACACAACAAGCAGGTACATTACACCTCCCTCCTTAAGAAAAAGCTAACATTATTAGGGTATGGTAACAATAACAATCTAATGTTAACGATTCTACTTACTAGCGATTATTTTAACAAAAATCAAAAGAATATATATAATATAATAATACAGATTACTTAACTAATATAATCATACATGTATAGCATTTTGAAAATACATAGCGAAACAATAATTTGAAATTACATGTAACATAACTAACTAGATATAGTCGGCTCCAGTAGATGTCAGACATAAAAAAAATCATTTACAAGGTTATCAATTATTTTTGATAAATGCGTGTTTTAACCTATCTACATGAGTTATAATAGTTTTATTTTTCCTAGTTTGGATTCTACAGTTTACCGGAGATATCATTTCTTTAATTTCATAAGGACCTGTATAATTTTGTGTTAATTTTTTACTTTTACCTAGTTTACTATGTTCGTTGAGCATATAAACTCTATCGCCTACTTTATAATCTACATTCTTAATGTTCCTATCATAATATTGCTTATTTCTTTGTTTTGAAATAATTATATTTTCGCGTGCAATTTCTCTAGTTTTTTGGAGTTTTAAGCGTAAATCGTCTAAGTAATTATCGTAGGTGTACATAAATTCTGTAGATTTTGTAATTGAATGGGGTAAAGATGGCTTATTTCCAAATACTAACTCATGAGGAGTAAATTTAGTTGATGAATGCTCTGATGTGTTATAGGAAAACGTTGCAAACTCCAACCATTGGTCCCAGTCGGTCTGTTTGTCGTTAACGTAATGTTTAAGGTAGTCTGCAAGTGTTGCGTGACTTCTTTCTAACGCTCCGTTTGTTTGTGGATGATAAGCAGAACTATGTAACTTTTTATTTTTAATAATTTTGAGACTTCTGTAAATAGTTTAGACATAAAATCTGACCCTTGATCTGTCAAAATTGATTCGGGGATTCCAAATTTACAAATAAAATTCGTAACAAAAGCGTTTGCTATACTTTCGGCTTCGTGATTTTGTAAAGCGTAAGCCTGAGAATATTTTGATAGATCGTCCTGTAGAGTGAGTATAAATCGATTACCTGATTCGGTTAAGGAAGTGGTCCGACAATGTCAAGAAATACCTTTTCGAAGCATTTCGTAGAAGTTGTAGTAATTTCCATAGGTTGTTTAGATTTTTCCTAACCAACTTATTTTTCTGACATGATTCGCAAAATTTTATGAATTTTTTACATCGTTTTCATGTTTTTCCAGGAGTAATTTTGTTTTAATTTTTGTATGTTTTATGAAACCCTAAGTGGCCTGAAATAGGATTAGAATGGTTTTCGATTAAAATTTGTTGTATTTCATTTGAATTGGGAGTTACAATGTTACCATGAAATATTTTAACATGTATACCAGTATTATGGAATACATATCTAATCATAGATCTAACCTTATGCCATTTCAAAAGGTCAGCTCCGCAGCCTAGCTTGGGAATACTGATAGAGTTTTGGTTATGTATGCGAAGTTGATTTTTAGTTTAATTAGCGTTAGAAATAAATCTTCATAGCTTGGTTTTCCCAATAATTAGTTTTTGTTATTAAATAGAAAATGAATTTTTATTTTGTTCTACTACGCCTACATCATGTAATTGTAAATTTTGTGATATTAAATTGTCGAAGTGATTAAATTTATCTTTGAATTGTAAGGCTATTCCAGATGACATTTCGATATCACTAGATATGCAGTGAGCTAAATTATCATTTGAAGTGAAGAGATTCGTCGTATTCGGTAATGTTACTGTTTAAAATGACACTGGACTTTAATTTTTTCAGAAAATCGGAATAAGATTGAAATTCATTGTTTTGTGCGATCGGGTTAGAGTTTACGCGATTTAATTGAGGTATTCTACTTAAACAATCTGCATTTGAGTTTAGTTTTCCCGGTTTGAAAACAATTTCATATTCGTATTCCTCTAAAGTAAGCCTCCACCTGACTAAGCGTGAACCTGGGTCTTTTACATTGAACAACCAGATTAAAGGACGATGGTCAGTGTAAATTTTGAATTTTCTGCCATACAAGTAAGGTCGAAAATGTTTTACAGACCACACAATTGCCAATAATTCGCGTTCGGTCGTACTATAGTTAGACTCTGCTCTATTTAAGGTGCTATAGGAAGATCTTCAGGAACTACTCCTTGGGATAGAATTGCACCAATTGCGAAATTACTTGCATCAAAAGTTAGATTAAATTCTAATTGAAAATTTGGATATTGAAGAATAGGTTCTGAAGTTAAATCTTTTTTAAAAGCTCAAAAGCGTTTTGTTGTAAACTAGTCCATTTAAATTCTGCATCCTTTTTAATAAACGTGTTAACGGTTGTGTTTTTTACTAAATTGATTTATAAAACGTCTGTAATACCCTGCAAGTCCGAGAAATGATTTTATCTCTTTGGGTTTTTTGGAACGGGGAAATTGATTACACTTTTATTTTGTTAGGATCTGGTTTTACGCCCGAATCTGTTATCAGATGTCCTAAATACATGACTTCGCGCCTCATAAACTCACATTTGTGGGGTTCAATTTTAATTTGTTTTCGGATAATCTTTGAAAAACTTCTCTGAGCTTAGTGTTGTGATTTTCTAATGTGTCGGCATAAATTACAATGTCGTCTAAATAAACAAAACATCGAGTACCTTGTAATCCAGTAAGAACGTTATTCATCATCCTTTGAAATGTGGATGGAGCATTTTTAGACCAAATGGCATGCGACAAAATTCAAAATGTCCTTCAGGAACAGAAAACGCGGTCTTGAGGGAATCTTTTCGTCCATCTTAATTTGATGAAAACCCGAAGCGAGGTCTAACGTTGTAAAATATTTCGCGTGTCCTAACTGATCTAAAATTTCTGTTATGTTTGGAAGAGGATAGCTGTCTCCGATTGTGACATCGTTTAGCTTCCTGTAGTCAATTACAATACGCCATTTTGTTTTTTCTGGGTAATCTGATTTTTTGGGTACAATCCAGATGGGACTGTTCCAAGGAGAGTTAGAAGGTTTAATTATTTTTTGATCTAGCATTTTTGTATTTGATGATTGACTTCATGTTTGTGCACCTCGGGAAATCTATATGTTTTTGCATTAATGGGCACGTCTGACATTGTAGGAATACTGTGAATAGTAGCATCGGTGTAAGTCAATTCATCATTTTTTAATAAAAATAGTTCATTGTATTCGTGACATATAGTAATAAGGTGATTATACTCTTCCTCGTTTAGATGAGAGGTTTTTAGCAATTTAGAAAGTTGATCAAGTCTGAGTGAATTAGAATTTTTGTGGAGCGAAGAATTCGAATTTAGTAAATGAATGCGTTGAGTGTCATTCGGATCTAAACGTACTTGAATCTTATTAATTTTAATTGGTTTTTCGGTCGTATTTAAAATGGAAGTGATAGCTGTAGAATTGCTATCCACTCTAACAATACTTGGACATAAAAATACACCTTCAAGTATTTGCGTTTTATTAATTACGCCTTCCTTGAGAAGAGGATTTAAAATGTCAACATTTATTATGGTTTCTGATCTGGGTTGAATAATGCATATTTTATTTGCGAGATTATGTGATTGATCAAATTTATCCTTTAAATGTTGGAAGTTACTAAAATCAGAAGTATTGGTTATGTAATCATTAATGTGATAGAGAGGAATTGATTCGTTGTTAATCACTAATTGATCACATTCATAGTCAATCTTGCAATTATTATTTTTAAAAATCATTGCCTATAATGCCGTCATAATCTAAAGGAAAATCAGTTTTGACACAATGGAAGATTTGTTTGTAGATTTTTATGAATTGTGATGTAGATGTAGCAATACCCTAGAGTTTGAATTGGATTTTCAGGGTTATCTATTCCAGTTAAAAATATTTTTTATCCACGAAACATTCAGTATCTTCTTTAATTTATTTATCTTAATAATACATATATCTGCGCCCGTATCTAAGAGTAGTGAATTAATTAAGGTTTTTGTCTTATTTAATTTAAGTTTAACGTATGTTGTAACTGCTTTGTGATTTATTGTAAAAATTCGGCCTGAATTGAGGTTGCAGTCCCAGACACGACCGTTGTCTGTGGACTTTGAAAGTTTAAAGAATTCGTTGATGAATTTTCTGAAGCGTTTCCGTTCTGTGCGGAACTAGTAGGAAAATTAGCGTTAAAATGAGAAATGTTTTGCGAATTAGAAAAATCGATTGAAGATTGTCGATTTTGATTCTGTTGATTATTATATGCTCTTTTCCGGCAATGTTCTAAGACATGACCATTCTTTTTACAATACCTACAGAATTTGTAGCCGCTTGGAGGTTCATTTCTAGAGAAAGTGTTAAATTGATTTCAATTGGAACGGAATCACTACGTACAAAACTTGTAGAGGGTACATCAGGGTTATAATGATTTGCAACGCGTCTCACGTAATTTTCTTGTTTTGCAAAAACTGAGATTTGGTTTAACATTTTATTGTAACGACAAGTTACGTTGTTGTGATTTGATTTGTTACAAATGCTACAGAATTTTAAGTTAAGGTTTTGAAACTTAGAGATTTCGAATTTTGAGCGTAATTCCTGTTCTTCTGTAAGAGCAAGATTTATGGCTTCTTCTAATGACTTAGGTTTGTTCGATTTTACAATTAAAGCAATATCACGATTAAGACCACTTATGAATACATTTAACGCTTGATTTTGTAATAATTCTAAGCAAGCTTGTTTTGCTTCGATTGAATAAGACTGACTTAGTGAGTTTATTAATTTTACATAACAATTTTTCAACCCTATTTGAATAAGATAATATACTTTCGTTTTGATTTTGCTTGCATGAACTAAGTTCTAATTGCCATTGACTGATTGTTCTTTTTTCACCAAAAATATCTAATAAAAGAGATTTTAAATCCGGCCAAGTGTTAAAGTTCTTATTTCTAATTAGCGCCCTAGCATTATCGGTAATTTTAGTTTCTATGATAGCAAGTAAAGTTTTTTTTTGTGCTTCTTTAACTAGTGAATTAGCTTTATCGCAATTGTCAATAAATTCGTTGAGTTTTGATTTCTGACCGTCAAATTTGATTAACATTTTTCTGCGAGTTCAATCTTATATTTGCCATTTCGGTTTCGGAATTATTACTTAATTCGTCAATAAATTCTACAGATAAATTATTAATTTCTATACTATTGGAAAGGTCTGAAGAACGCTGATAATATGTCATTAATTAGATTTAATAAAATAATTTTACGTGCGAAAATTATACAAAAGGTACACAAAGTAAAATTATTGCTGTACCTACTTGATGTTGGCGTTGACTGGACCAGTTGAATTTCGATCTTGCGGCGTTGATAACTTCTTTTTAGATTCTTGATTTCGATTTAGAGATGATTTGTTCTGTCGATTGTTGAATTTTTGATTCGGTTTTGATTGTGATATACCTGCCGTGCTTCTTCCCAATTATTCCGTTTCTTTACATCGATCCAACTTCTGACACCAATTTTCGTGTAATGGAACTTGGGAATTTAATTGCATCGAAATTCAGATAAATAAACTTAAGTTTTTTATACATTTATTAAATTCTTCGGAACGTGCGTTTACATATTTGGCACAATCGATACTAATTTTAGAAACTACCTGACTACAAAAACATTTCTTAAGTAAGGGCAAGCTTAGTACCGTTAAGGGTGAAAGGGGTTTATGAGTATTTCTAAAAATAGAACAATGTTCAAAGGACACAACAAGCAGGTACATTACAATATGTTAAAAGTCCAATTTGACGAGATTAAAATATACAGGGTGTTCTATTTAAAAAACATATCTTTGCTTCAAAACTCAAAACAAAAGACTAGAATATTTTGTCGGTTATAAAAAGGTCACAAACTTTTTTACTATTGCAGCTGTCATTTTGAAATTTAATTAATTTACATTGCTTGACATGACACGTCTGCTGGGATCAATGGTTTTTTCTACACCCATTAGTTAGTTCGAGATATTACAGTCAACATTTGTTTTTCTTATGGGGGCCATATTGGATTTTTATCAAAAATAGAAAAAAATTTAGAGGTTATGTCAAAAGTCATTTATACAGATGTTATAGATCTTTGTATCATCTACAACTTTTGTATTTAACATTTTTTCATTTGACTTCAACTTTAGGCGGAAACCGTAATTATACCATTTCTACTCCTTTCCACCCTCAAAACTACCCTGCACAAATTCAGAAATGGAATCTTTTTTTCTGAGTGTAGTATATGCCCATCTACCACGTTCAGTCATTTTTTGTCAGTTATTAATTTTTCGTTGAAAAAATTATAATGACTTACCGTATTTTCCAATTTTATCTTTTAAACTAAGGTCATGTCGTTTTTCGCGTTATATGTCTCTAAATGCTTTTTAGACAAAACTGCACCGATGAATTAACATAAGATAGTGAGTGGGTTGACATAGACGCCACACCGGAGACGATGGGATAAATACCTGAATGATAATCAGACTGTACTAAATAGACTGCTATTTTTTTATAATTTGCAAAGATAAATAGATCCGGTATGATTGAAATTTGAGAGCGATTCGACAAACATTTTGTATTTTATTTCACTTTTATGATCTACCAAGGGAAATTTTTCCAATTCGGGGTAATACTTTTGTTAGTTCTGATATAGACACTATTCCAAGAGTTCTACTAGACGTTATAATAGTTAAAACCGATCCAGAAAACGGTTTGGAATTTATTTCAATTTAATGGTCCACCAAGAGAAAATTTTCAAATTCGCAGTAACATTTATTTCTATTTCTGGTATAGGCACTATTGTAAGAGTTCTACTAAAAATATAACAGTTAAAAACGATGCGGCAAACGGTTTGGAATTTATTCTAATTTAATGGTCCACCAAGAGATATTTTTCAAATTCGGGTAACATTTATTTTGATTTCTGGTATACACTATTCAAAGAGTTCTACCAGATATTATAATGGTTGAAAGCGATCCGGAAAACAGCTAAATAATTGTTCACCACCACCACCAACTGTTTAAACTACCACCAGGCACTTAAAAATTTCCGTTGTTTTCGGACTAGGTACATTATTTATACGACAAAAAACTACCTCCTACCCCTACAAAGTGGGTACTCACAAGATTCGTCTTGACACACAGGTTACAAAAATCATATTTATAACCTTCTACAACAACCAGGTCACCACCAAAACCAACTTTTTAGTCCCACCACCAACAAAAAATTTTTGTGAAATCATGTTCTCCACCATCCCCTCTATCCAAAACCACCAAAACATCTGCTCCACCACCTCCAGAAAGGTTAAATCAACCTAAATCTAAACAATAAAGCGAGTCTATAGAATCAGGGACTCCGGCACCATTTACCCTATTTTGCAGCGGCATAATTGACTGAGAGCACGGACTTCCCTTCCTGCGACAGATAGAATTCTATCAACACTCGAACTTAGCCACGAGAACGGGCTTACCTCCATATAATCCGGCAAGAAATCGGAAAAGTAGCCTTATAAAATTTTAAGAAGCATTTCATATTACTTTTTAACAAATAGTGTTTCCCCTTGTTTCGACTCCGCTGAATCCGAAAATGCCTGTTACCAAAGTGAATTTCTAACCGGAAGTGAAATATTCAAGATGGCAACCTAAATGGCGCCGAAACCAACTTTCAGTAGTACAAAGTCCCCACATGACTTACAAATGCGACAGAAATCGCTATATTTACATTTTTGACACAAGGGATTCGAAAACAAACTTTAAAACAGCGCTGGGAAAGTTTTCACCTGAAAAGTTAACAAGATACAGTAATATCGAAAAAGTTATTCTATGAAAGATATCTCGCATTTGTCAATGGGTTCTTGTATCTTATGCATAAAAACTAGTCCGAGCAATATTTTTAAACTTTTAAATTCAAACTAGCTACTAGAAGGAGATTTGCAACAATTTGATCGGTACTGGACTTACTCGGTGAAATATGAAACTAGAAAGAAAAGAGCGAAAGGTTTTGCTCCTGTTCGTCGAGCCATTACTGACGACTGCGTTTCCTTGCCAAAAACTGAGTAGCTTCTTTATTTCTTCCAGAGAATAAATCATATCTGTGCAGATTTTTGTCCGAAAGGATCCTTGAGCACGATTTTGAAGACCTTGTAGTCATGCTTTCGGCAGGGTTTGAAGACGAGTGTGATGCTTGTGACTGCAACTAATGTCGTTGTGATGGTGAGACACACTGATGTAGTTCTTCTTCTTGTACACCACTTTGCCAAGATAAAGTGCTCCCTGACTGACAACTCAGCAAATCAAAACAGGAAAAAGTTTATGTTTTATTTTACAACACCCAATGCTAAAAAAGCAGAAAACCTGGATGTCCTCACTCCACGCGTCCTAGACTAAAAGAAGACACTGGTGCTAATGTATATAACGTATCGTATATACCGTAAATTACTTAATCAAAGTTTTTTTGGGTTTATTTTCAAATTTCTCGTGTCAAAAAACATAAGTATATATAGTTTGGGAGCATTTGTAAGTCATATGACGGCTTTGTACCGCCGAAAATCAGTTTCAGTGCCATTTTAACCATCGTCTTGGATACCTCGGTTGCGGGTAAGAATTCGCTTTGGCAACAGGTATTTTTGAATTCAGCCAGGTCGAAATAGACGAGAAACACTATTTGCTAAAAATTAATATAAAATGCTTCTCAAATATCTATTTTCTGAAAATTTGACCGGACTAATAGTACCCACCCGGACTCGAAGCCGCAATTTTAGAACGAAAAGTGAAAATATCAGATTATATCATTTCCGGCATCATTACAATTAATAATCGACCAATGAAATTATAATAGTTAAAAACGATCCGGCAAACGGTTTGGAATTTATTTCAATTTAATGTTCTACCAAGAGATATTTTCCAAATTCGAGTACCTACCTAACATTTATTTTGATTTTTATATTCTAATACAATTTTTTTTGCATACTTTAAAAAAGGCATTCTAATTTTTTTTCGAATAATGCATTATTGTCCTTGGGTACTATTGTTTTTAACTATCAAATTTGAAGTAGGTTGGTGCAACGGACGTTTGAAGCACAAGAGCTAACTTTATTAGTTTTATCACTCTTTATTCGCAAATAATAGATTCACAAAGTGATACTTTCGCTCGCAAATAATTCGAAAAGTGCCAGTTTTACAAAAAAAAATGTGTAGATTAATTTTTACGTAGAATTATATTTTTTATGAAGTTCTGTAGTAGAAATTTTTGTGCTTTTTTCTCTTTTAGTAATATTGTTTCTGTAAACTAATTTAAGTCAGACTATTATTTGTTACACTCTATTCATTCGCGGTCTTATTTTCTTAGAATTTGAGTCGCATAATCAACGTTTAAAACAAGATAATTCCGGGTCGTTTATAGGTACCTAGTTATAAACTTATGATTTTAGTTTGTTTTTGGAAATATGTCACTTATGCGGATAAAAGAACGTACAAAGAACATAAACTTTGTCGGTCGGCATTTTAAATGACCTTATGTCTGGAGAAATTCTTTTCGGCTAGATATGCCGCGACTTGAACAACGTCAAATTATAATTTATTGTTGACTAAAATTATTAGGAAAAAGCCAAACACTTTCATCCCATCATAATACAATAATACCTACTTCATTTAATTGCTTCGCATTTTTTGAAATGAAAGCACTTATGCATCTACGCTTTGATTATAAAATTGCTTACTACGGCTTATTAACACGTGCAAGGCGTGACGTCATATCCTGGCCGGTCGCAGCTGTGGGGAAACATTCAAGGCTGTTTGTTCTACCCGATGTAGACGTTAAGCCGGGTCCAGACTATGTAACAAAACAAGTTATGTAACAAATTTGTTGTCCAACTTTATTTTGTAACTTGTTATAAAATAGCAGAGACATCCAGACTATGTAACAAAACAGAATGATTATGTGGGAGCTGTTATTTGAATTTAGTATTTAAAATGACCTCAAACGTAGAGGATGTGATTTTGGCAGCAGCAACTTGCGTGATGTTATGTAGGCGGCGGGTAAATAAACGAAGATTTTGGGTGCGGCCATCGTTAAGAGCTCGAGGAACATACAGTGGAACAACTCTTTTACAGGATTTAACAATGGATGACATTGACCCATTGACAGGAGACATTAAATGTGACGGTAGTTTAAAAACTTCCTCAGGATGACCAGTTCTGATTTTGATTATCTTATAAATGAAATTGGCCATAAAATAGGCAAAAAGACACAACCTTTCGAGATGCAATACCAGTAAAAGAAAGATTGGCGGTTACGTTGAGATTCCTAGCAAGTGGAGATTCCTACCAAAGTTTAAGCTATTTATTCAAATTTTCTAAGCAGAGTATTTCGAATATTGTGCCAGAAGTGTGTGACGCTCTCATCGACTGTTTAAGGGACAAAATCAAAGTAAGTACATAGACTTTTTCTAAACCTCTTTATTAATACAAAACCTAGAAAAAATGTATAATAATATATAAAGAATATAATAGAAAAGATTAATAGAAAAATAATTAACGGAAAAAAATCAGGACATTTATAAATTAAGAATAATTTGTGTAAAGTCATTCTCACTCATATCTTCTGTAGCGGACGGCATAGTAGATGACCCGGGTCTATTGTACGATTCACTGTCAGGTGCATCCGACGCCGGAGTAGTGGGTGACTCAGGTGTATTTGCAGATATGTCTGACATCTCCGCTCGATAGAGAGCATTATTTATTTCATATTTGGCGGCGGCTAGAATCGACTTGCTTTTGAGATTCCGCAACATCCCGGCTACATATTCACCATACACATCGAAGTGATCTCGTTTTCTCATGTTACTTGACAGTTGTTTCATTGTCGCATAAGCTTCTTCAGACATCGCATCCAATCTTCTCTTGGGACCTTTTCTGGTAGGAACAGTTGCAATTGTTTTTATTTTCTTTTCATGACATTTTTCTGTATCACTTTGCATTTCTGCATGTGACTGTGCTTGCCCTTCTTCCTGCAAGACAAAAATAAAACTATTATTTTCTTTTAGGTGCCTAAATATCAAGAAGAATGGCTACAGATTGCAGACGATTTTAACCAGAAGTGGAATTACCCTCACTGTTGTGGTAGTATGGATGGAAAACATATATGTTTACAAGCTCCAATGAACACTGGAAGCGACTATTTCAACTACAAGGGATTTTTCAGCATAGTGCTTTTAGCTATAGTTGACGCTGACTATTGCTTTACCTTTGTAAATGTAGGTTGCCAAGGACGTTTGTCAGATGGCGGAGTATATGCTAACACAACATTTAAACAGCTACTTGAAACGTCTTCCTTGAATCTCCCCCCAATGAAAGTATTACCGGGAAGAACATCACCTTCACCGTTCGTATTTCTAGGTGATGAGGCATTTGCTTTGCAACCACATATTATGATACCCTTCCCAGGCATTCAACAGAAAGGTTCACAGCAGCGAATTTACAATTACAGGCATGCTAGAGCTAGGCGTGTAGTCGAAAACTCATTTGGAATTTTATCTGTCGTATTCAGGGTGTTACGAAAACCAATGCTTCTTGAGCCCGAAAGAGCAGAAAAAGATAGTTTTAGGATGCTGTTATCTACACAATTTTCTTAGGAAAGGTCAGTCATCTTCATCCTACTGTCCACCAGGTACATTTGATTCAGAAGACACGTTTACCAGGGAACTAATACCCGGTAGATGGAGAGTCGAAGATCAGCCAAATGATACTTTGCTAAGACTCAAAAGGATTCCTAGAAAACCCTGTGTGCTAGGCAAGGAAATACGAGAAGAATTTTCTTTGTTTTTACCAGTGAGGAAGGTAAAGTGTCGTGGCAGAATAATTACTGACATCATATTGTTTATTAATAATTAATAAATTTAAAATTTCTGACATTTAAAATTATTTCTCTTTAAAATTAAATTAGTAAATTAAATTTTAAATTACAGTAGAACTTCATTATAACGGACAGTTAAAAAATTAATTTTTAGTGAGAATGCAGTACTTTCATTACAACGCACTACCCTTAGCCCCCATTAGTCCGTTATAATGAGGTTCTACTGTATATTTTAAAATGTTGGGTACTTACCTGTGCTGTTTTGTTGTCACTAGTATCTTGTGTATCTTCTTCGGGAGATAGACCACCTTCAATAGAATGCCGTGGTTCATTTTGTCTTTTAAAAATAAAAGCATTTTAAAAATATCCACTTTGTTTTATATGTTGCATCAGCTCCATCGCCACTCTTCCCTTTTTTCAACTCCCGCTGGAACTGCCCAATAAGCTTACGCATTTTTTTCAACTTCACTTGAATCTGTTTTCAATTCTGCACCTAGTTCAGTCCATGCGTCGTGTTTTTATTTCTGTTTTTGAAATCCATGAAGGTAGGATCCCATAATACTCGATGTTCACGAAATAACTCAATTAAATGAGTGGTAAGTTCTTTCGACCATTCCATCTTTGTGGAGTTCCGGCAATACTGAATTCAAACGCCGCTGCGCTGCGCTGGTGTTGCAGTAAATGTTTAATAACAAGTGGGGACACGTCACGGCGTGTTATACAACAAAGTTTTATAACTTTGTTTGATCTTTACCGACAGTTGATGGATAACATAAAACCTGTTATATAACAAGAAAATTGTTGAATAACATTGTTATTTATAACATTTTTACTTGAATTTCTCTAACAAGTTATAAAACTTTGTTATGTAACCTATTTTGTTACATAGTGTGGATCCGGCTTTATAGTCATTCAAAGTGAGATGTTACTTTTACGTAGTTATAAAATGTAAAATTATCTGACTGAAATCACTTTCCTTTACCTACTACTTCATAGCAATAAATTATATTACTCATTACGTCGTTAGTTAAATATTATCGCGTATTCGTGGAAAGGCGTGATCTATTTTTGTCGAATGCGAATTTTTATTCAAAAACGTAACTCTATGACGTAACTACTGTAAATAGTATTTATTCGCTGTTTTAAAACAAGCCGGTAAAACTATGACAAAAATTACAACTAGGAATCCAATCCAAGCGGTTATTTGTCACGGTGACTTTTGTCGATGGTTACAGAAAATCTATGTCATAGTTCAGAGCTCTTATTTACAGATAAATATGGTCAATTTCAAAAGCAAAATTTGATAGATACTGTTTTCGAGTTATAAGACAAAAATGAAAATTTTGTTTCCGAAAACGAATAAAATTGGTAAAACGTTCTTCAAACACTTTTAAATATAATTCGTGCTCTGTTGCTCATATCAGATAACTTTTATTATATGACTTCCCAAGAATTTGTATTTTTATTCTGCATCTTACCACAACATTTGTTAAAATGAAAAATATTGTGTAATGAATTAATGTTTTGGACCGCTTAAGAATAAATTAAATGTGTCTATTTAATACTTTTATTTTAAATCATAACATTTAATTAATTCTAATTTAATTGAAGGGTTATAATTGAAAATCAAAGTGCTATATTGACGTTAAATTATTTAATTTATTCGATTATATAGTATTTTCCAGTATGCGTTTCAAAAACTTCAAATTTATTGAACCATTTGTCTTAGCACGCTATTGGGCAAATAGTTTTGCCTAGTTA
The DNA here is from genome assembly GCA_030710515.1 of Abscondita cerata. Classification (NCBI taxonomy): domain Eukaryota; kingdom Metazoa; phylum Arthropoda; class Insecta; order Coleoptera; family Lampyridae; genus Abscondita; species Abscondita cerata. The sequence goes on along the minus strand of JALBCR010001483.1, from coordinate 56,167 downwards.
TATAGCATTTGCTTAGGCGATTAATTTGAAATAAAACGTTTAATTACATGCCAGGTCAAAAGCTATTTTCCTGGGCAAATGCTATATGACTGAGATCATCATTTGCCTGCGACATATCCACTAATAGTAATTACACAAAAAGTTATGAAATAAAAGTTGTTGAATATTTTATTTTCTATTACTTTTGTTTTATCTACTTTTCTAAAACTCAATAATTTTCATTATTTCTTCTATTTTCAACTCGTCTTAAAAGGAACGTGTGTGCGATACCCAGTTTTGACACTGTTAGATGTTTTCGAGCAAAATGTCTTATCGCCATATGGTATCAGTACAAGCATTTCAACGCTTTTACCAAAATGGCGTCTGTGGGACAACAAAACTTATGTTTACAATATAGAGTGTAGATTTTGAGTTTTCTGAGAGTTATTTTCTCAATTGTAGTAATTGTTTGAATTAAATCATAAGTATAAATCAAAAGCACTGTATTTGGCGGAGAAAAGTTGGAGAACTCACTTTGTCTATACAAGTGCCACTGGCATCATAATTTAAGTACCTTCTTATGTCACTTCATTAAAACTAGAACTAGTAAAACTAATAAAACATTCAAAACTATATACAGGCTGACATGAAAAGCCCCATGCGATAGAGAATTAAAAAAAACAAAAAATTACTATACAGTAATGTCCAATCGCTTTCTGTTTTCAAGTTATAGGCTGTTTAATGCTTTATATTTAATTTTTGATTTTTGTTCTGTCTTCTAAGGTTGGAAACTATTATGACAAGATTCGCGTTAGAAAAGACTTGTCAGTAGTAGGTAACAAGCTATGATTTTATAAAATTAAAGAAATGTTTTGGTAACTGTCAAACTAATATTGCAGCAATGCTTTGTTCAAAGTTTGTTGTGTTCCAGATTATCTACGAGTTGACTTCACCTGTTAGTCCTTTTTTAATGTTGTTTTAAAAAAATGGTTTGCTATACTTTTGCATAATACAGGGACATGGTTCCCGAGATATGACCGAGGAACGGTCTTACTGGGTCACCCGGTATATAAACATTTTACTGCAGTCAAATAGATCCAAATATTCTTACATACTAAACACTAACGTCGCATAAAAACTTTCTTGATATTACTTGGAGGAGCACTCTGTAAATATCCAGAGAACCCTAATATACCTCAAATATCCTACAGATACGATTTATTGGCGAGTTTCTAAATAAACTAAAAATAGTTTGGTGTCTAGCGCTTAACCTTGGCACTTTTATGTTCAGTAAAAAAAGACAGATCAGGGCTATCCACTCCACCACTTACTCCAATTCCTGCAAAAAACCGCCGCAAGGATAGTATACCATCAGCACGAAAAGACAAAAATTTGAGAAACTTTCTCAAAATGCGTTCCCAGTATCAACATCTCGCTGAGATAATGGAGACCATAATACTGACGCGTATTCCAGCGTCAGTGTTTTTGATCTACGATGTCTTTAGTGTTGCGTATTACAAAACCCAAAGTTTTAAATGCCTTAGATGAATCAAGTTGTGTATGCTCAGAAAAGATAAAGAAGAGGTAAAGATAACACCAAGGTCTTCCTCTTGGTATCTGCGAGATAAAGGCTAATTGTTGAGGGAGTAAGGAAATGAGAGAAGGGTCGACTCTTGGTACATAATACCACAGTCAACTTGTGATGTTCAAGTGTAGTTTCTTAGATTCGCACCTGCTGTAGAATCTATTAAGGTCCTTTGCAGAATAAAGCATCAGATATCGAGCAAATCTGGGAATAAATATTCATATCATCAGCATACAACACTTAACTCTAAAAATTATTATTCAAGTGCATAGGCGTTTCGGAGAAGATGGCTGTTCTAAAAATGCAAAAATTGATGCTGGGGCTGTTAGAACCCTCCGTACTGTTGCAAACGAAGAAGTAAAAGTAGAAAATAATTAGACAATAAGAGCCAGAAAAACAGCTGTACCAAATGTTAACCGTGGGTCAAAAAACAACACATTCTCTGTCATTAATTTTGTTCACCGATGAAGCTTGTTTTAGTCGCAATGGTGTTTTGAACACACGTATTATGCTTAAGCACCAGTATGGGTTTTCTTTTAATGTGTGGGATTATTTGCAAAGAAGATTTCGAAATAAGTGGATTGGTCGTGCGGGTGCAATATCATTGCCAGCTCATTCATTTTGGGGTTTACCAATAAAGAAGTATATGCCGTAGAAATAAATAATGAAGAGCAATTATGGAACAGAATTGTGGAGTCTGCTGATAGATTTCGTAATATTCTGATTATATTCCAAAGATACCGGCAGTCATTGACACGAAGATGAGAAATGTGTATTGTATAACAAGGTCGCCAAATTGAACACTTTCTGTAAAGCTCAATACCTTAACCATCTTTAAATGTTATTTAATTAAATATTTCATGAATAAAATTCAATTCAATAAAGTATCCTCCAATCTGAAAACAAACAGTTTTTAGTATTTTTTAGTTTTTATCGCGTGGTGCTATATTGTCTGCCCCACGGCAGCCATTTGTTAAACGTACTTGACAGCTATCTAACAGCGCATTGACATACTCTATTGGAGTTACATGACGAAAACCAAACTCGATGTTTTGCCGTTATTAAGCAATGTTCCTTAACGTTCTATTATAGATAATAAATCTCAAAATCCCCAAAAGTATCTACGAAACTATTCATATCTGTCAATTTTTAAGTTATATTTACATGACGTTTAAAAGCAAAGTTACACGTAGTCACGCGTTAATATGTTGTACTTTTCTGTACCCTGTAAAAATAATGAAATCTATTTAATTCCACGACTTATCAAGCCCAGTATTTTATTTGAACACTTGTTACTATAGGTTTATGTAGAGTGAAATAACTGTTGAGGTTCTTCATATTGGATGACAAGGAAAAGAATTGATAGAAGGATAACATGTATGGCATAATTAGTAAATCATAATTTGGGGAAATACGTTTAACTTGTTTTTCAAAACTCCAAAAATCTTGTTGATATGTAACACAACGATGCATGATTTTCTTTTACAAAAAAAAATGCGTATTATAACTGGCTATTATAAAACATAATATAGATTTTGCTATTTTTGAGTATTCGAAAAAGGCAAATTACATTTTCTAAAACTTTATTTGAACGATTTTTCGTAAAACGTATCGCTTGTGACGAATTTGAAGAAATTGATTTCAATTGCACTATTGGCTATAATAATCTTCACGGTTTTTTTTCTTGTAAACTTATTTCAACCTAGTTCAATATATCATAGTAAAACATGTTTATATTTTGTTTCTACATTTAAATCGATTATTAAATTACCGGAGTATAGGCAACCAAATTGTCAAGTGTAAATGTTTATAACTTTATTTCAATTATCATAAACTCTTGACCCCGAACAATCGAAATTGTTAGAAAATTTGTAATATAATGGTTTTCAAAAGCGTTAAAAGTCGCGATGCGAATGCATCGTATTCGTTAGTTATAGTTTTTTAAAATTAAAACGAATTCCCGGTAGCTGATAGCGTCGGTATGTACCACATCTAATTCGCTTGAAACTATAGCCTACTTATTTACTATAGGGGGAAGTTTCCGAGGGCCAATCCATTAAAGTAAAATAATAATACGTATTAAAAGGAATTCAGCTTATCAGCATTCCGATAATTTTCAAACTAGGAACCGTTCGCGGATATTGGCTCCTGTCAACATTTTGGTTATTTATGGAATTGGAACCTCATTGTTATTTCTTCGTTTCGGAAGCGCAAGTATCTACGCTTCTCTTTGGCGTCTTGGCCGCCGTATCTTCAAGTTACTGATAAGGTCAGATGTTTGATTATTTTACTTTGTACGCTTGACAAAAATAACGTACCAACTATAAGTATTTTCGCTGTAGCTTTGCGGTTAAGTGATTAGCGCTTAATTTCAGAAATCACATACTCTTATAGTGTTGTCCTCTTCTAACATTTTATATTATACCTACCTAAAATATTGGGCATGTCTAATCGCCTCGAGCAATAAACAAGTAAACAACACCATTAAGTATTGTTTGGTGACAATGGAATAATGAGCTCCCTTTGTTCAAATGTAAACTTTTAAATAAAGAAGTCAGGGGTTCTAAACCATTTATTTTTTATAATTGTTACATTATATTGATATCTCCTCATTACCACATTCATCGTCATTTTCACTATCACTGTCTTCGTTCTCGCTGTCAGTTTCATCATCTTCTGCTAAGTTTATTACAATATTATTTACTACACAATGCTTCCTAATATTTTGAAGCTTTTGCCAATAATCCATAATTAAGTTTTCGGTTTTAGTAACCGTATTAGACCATATTTCCGGTGTTACTTGCTGCAGGGCCAGTTTCCATGTTTTTTCAACGTTGTCGTCTGTATAACAGTTTTCACCAATATGCCTATCATAATACTGTTTACAAATACCCCAAATTAGCTCAATCGGGTTGAATTGGCAATGGTATGGTGGAAGACGTAAAACCGTATGTCCAGCATCTTCAATAAGTTTGTCGATAGCGTAAACGTTTTGTTTTCGGTGTTGTTTCGCCAAATCTAATAAATTTTTTTTGACTTCGTGCGAAGCATCAATCGTTTTCGCTTTCTTTTGTTGCGAGATTTATTTGGTGTGCGTAGTATTGGATTTTCGTTGTATTTCTTCTTTACATTTTGTACAGTTCTTAACGAAACACTCAAAGCATCACTCACTCTCTAAAATAGTTCATTTTAACATAGTTGCACACAAAGTTGCTATAATTCACTTACCTGTTGTACAGACAGCACGGAAATCAAGGGACCGCCGTTTTCTTTCTCTTGTTCAAAATATTGTAATAATTTTATTACGAACATTTGAGATTGAGAGTTTAAAACTTCACCGGGCATTTTTGAGATAAACACTTAAACACACGTAATCAATAAAGAAGAACGTTCTTGCAACGAGTGGCCGAAGCGACGTCTAATTGCTTTATTTATTCTAATAATAACAATAACAAGCTCATTAGTGATAAGGGAAAATGAAAATAACATTCCTAGCCAATTGCAATTTTAATGACGAATATCTATGTAGAAATTTTAAGTACCACTGACTTTCACAAATATTGAAGCATACAGTTTGCAAGTGGAAATCCCTAATCACTTAACCGCAAAGCTACAGCGAAAATACTATATATTCCGCGTTTATCATCTCCGTTATCACCGCAAATTAGTTATATGCATCAACATGTACATAAATATAGCATAAAAGAATTTTTAGTTGTAACGGGCGTGCATTTTAGATAATTTTCTCCCACATTTTTTGTTTTCTTTTACGTATGGTCGCATACAATAATTTTAGAAACGTTCTTACAACAGTAGCCAAGTCAATAGAATAAGAAATTAAATTTGAGTTCAAAATAAAAAAAAATAAAATAAATAGAGATTGAGAAAACTAAGTTAAGCATAAAAAAAAGAAATCTAATTAAAATTAACTAACGAACTAACCTAAAATTAAGCTTATTTACTAATTAATAAACTAACGACTAAAAACATATACAAAAAGATACCTATTCTGGTTACCGTTGTTTCAAACTTTTATTAATTTCACTTCCACCCCTTTATGACAATTTTGTACCAAAAGCAATAAGAATCATTATCAATTTGCATAGCCAATAATTATCATAATTTTTTTATTTGAATTTTGTTTTCGACAAATTTGGTAAAAGTTTATATATTGTTTTTGTATGAGTTCTTTTGATTGTATAATAAACCAGTCACAATTTATTTACCTTTTTTTTGTTCATAACTTTCTTTTTGTCCTTACCAACTTTCCTGGCGTCCTAGAAGGTCTAACCTTAGATCATATACACTTCCGTAGATTGTGCATTAGCCTTTCTTGCCATACATATTGAACAAGCCAAGATGCCAGACGGAGAGGACTATATTTTTATACCGTTACAAGCGATGCGCACATGCGTACATCAAGTTTGGTTTGAAAATTCAATGGGCATAGGCGTAGTTTCTCCAAAAACAAAAGGGGTTAAAGACAATTTGAAAAATGTAAACATTTCACACAAACTAAAATATTGAAATGGTGTCCCACTAGTAGTTCAATCATCTTGACATTAAAAAATGTGCTGATTAAAGTTAGTTAAGTAATTTTGGTTATTGAAGAAGAGACACCTAACACAAGAGCTGAAAGTTATTAGTGCCATTTACTGAAATAAAGTTTATTGTTAAAGTATGAGTGTTTTTAACCAAGAAAAAATAATGCATTTTTTGAATGTAAATAAATAAAACATATTTATTGTATAAAAAAAAGTTTAATTACTAACTATACATATACATATACACATACACACGTAAGAAATTAAATTACTAACAGTAACTTGCATTTAGGTATGATCTACTAATAAGTCATAATAAGAAAATAATTAATAAATTCTAATGAACTCGCGAAGAACGACAATTTCAAGTATTAATGTTAATTAAATCAGTCACTCCTTAAATAAACAATTTTTGTGTAATCACCTACACGTTATCAATTAGCAGTACTACTGATTTTTAAATAAGATCAAATGATTGTACATTGTCCGAATTCTACCCTCTTTACGCTTAAAGTTTTAGCATAATGATGAAGTCTTAACTTGAGAAATGTGGAAATTACTAAATCTATTAATTGGTTCCTATGATTGTTTAAATAATCTTGATTGAGCATGTGCTCCAGCATTGCATCTGAATTAAATATATTAGATAGTAACAACTGCTTAATTCTAACTAGTAAAATAACCTAATGTTACTAATGTTCCTTGAAAATATTATGTTTTCATTTTGTCTACAAACTCGTTCAGCAATTAGACATATATCCCTCACACTCTTAGATGCTTTTATCAAACCACCTCTAGTTTTAATAACTTGTAATGCTGAAAGTGACTGTTCACCTACAAGTGCATTTAAGCATACCTCACACTCAATTTTTTGTATACACTTCTTGCCACGAATCCTGAAATATAACCGATTACATTATCTATGTATGGATTAATGGCCATGGTATCAAAATAATTATGCTCAAACAGGATCGTATCACTACTTTCATTTTGTGTTGAAAGTCCGGTGTCGTTCTCCACTAAAGAATCAACTTTTTCATTAGTTTGTGAGCAGGTTACGTGCAAGATAGAAACAGATTCATAATCAACACAGTTTCCATACTGTGATCCTTTAATTTCATGGCGTACAAGCATACGTTTATAGATGTGTTTGAACTGTAACGCACTTGGATTATTGTTGAATCTTCCGTAACTCCTCACCGCAGAAAAAAATACTTCCAAGTGGTCCTGACTAAGTTTGTAAGTCAATAAGTAACTCAATAAAGGCGATGAGGATTGATATATACCAAGAACATTTTGAAGATTAATGATCATTCCCAAAAAACCAGTTTTTCGACAAGATTTAATCATCAGGACATTTTCAGGAGTCCGTAATTGACTTAAGTATTCGATACAGTGTTTAATGTATGTACTGTAAGATGTAATCGTTTTTTCCGAAATGCATTGGTTAAAATCTTTTTGAATAAACATTTCTGCTATTTAATAAATCAAATACATTGTTTATTATTTCACAAAAATATGCTGTAGCCTCTGCCCCTTGAAAATCTGGAAGGCATAATTCTTTTTCACAAAATAATAATGCACTCGACACACTTGAACTAAATGTTTGCGCGGCAAGTTTTACATTCATTTTTTCTGTTTTATATTGAATATGACGTTTTGTTAATTTTGTTCCAGCATAAAGACCTTCATTTTCTTGTAAAGTTTGGAGAGAAATTAGAAATTTCCATTCAATGCGATTTCCTGCAGGATCTATAATGATCCGCTTGTCACCTAGTGTGTTTCTTAATAATTTTAGCATGTGACAGGCGTCCCATATGGTAAAAATTTTTCTTTGGTTATGGGATGATATATGTATGGCTGAAAATCATTTTCAAATCGAATGATGCGCCTAAAGCAGTACACATCGCAAGATTTACTGCAGCACCGTCGAATGTCAATGATGTTACTTTAACTTGATTTTCGTAACAAAGATTTAAACAATGCGTAACTAAATTAGCACGTTCCTGGCCCGAAAAACTTTGTATCAAAAAATAACCTACAGGTATTTTCCAGTTGTTGTTTAGCGCAACTAACATAAACACCAATACATTTTTTGCTTCTGGAGGAAAATCAGAATCAATATAATAGTTTGTTCCAATATCAACAAAGCCATGATAATTATTCCCATCCCATTCAATTTGTTGTCTTATAGACATTTCGTCCATAACTAAATTACAAATAACATCTTTTCCTTCAGAGCTTTTAATTTAAGGGCATTAAAAGCTTCTTTGGTAAATCCTGGCTTACCATCAATAACTTGGTACCATTTGCGTAGTGTTGCTGGATGGGGAAGTACATTGTTAAATGACTTACGTACATAATTATACGCTTTCGTAGAGTAAAATTGCAGAGTCAGCGCGAAACTCCTTAATGCAGGTGAAAATATTTTTCCAGGATTTTTAATTTTCTTTTGATTATGTCTTGTAAAGAGTCACTAGACATGTCCTGCAATGACAACTAATTTAATAAACATTTATATTAATCAAGTAAAAATTTACCATAAGCATTTTTGTGCATCATCGCTAATCAATTTTTTTTCATTTAGATGGGTTAACAAGTCTCTGAAAGATTGTAATCGTAACTTCATTCTTTTATTACTTTGCTTCAGTACTTTTATTTGTTTTCTTTGTTGTTCTACTTTAGTCATAGCATATTCCCAGTATCTTTTTCTTCGTCGGGGAGATTCCAAATGTGCAGCTTGAATGCATCCTAAATATGTTGGGTTCCACATTTTACTTTTTAGCACCATGATGTTTACTATCAAACAACGACCTAAAACATTTTAGAATGTTTGCATACAAATTAGTAGGAAATTTCTAAATTGTACCTTTTAGTAGAAACTTTAACTTCACACCCAATTTCTGTTTGGGATGAATTTTTTATCCTTGTTTTCAGTTTCAAAAGTTATTTTGTCAACCAATCTACCACTTGTATTTGTTTCGTCAATTTTTTCATTATTTGAAATTCCTGGATTCAAATAATCAGCACAGGCTATTTTTCTTTCGGAGGAACAGGTTTCAAACTGTTGTACGGAAAACTTAGACGGTTGAAAGATTTGGTAGCTATAATAAACTGTGTTTAAAGTTTCCTACTCTTGATGAAGGTACTTTACTTACCCTTTAATTTCTCGAACAAGATGTAAAGATGGAACTGCCGAGCATTTTAATGTTCGCTTTCCTGCTGCTCTGTCCACCTGGATGTCATTACAAGTAAAATGTTTCGAACATAGCTTTGCAAATCTACTAATTGTAGGTGGTAATTTACAAGTTTGTAACCACAGCGTCTTACGTTCAGGACAATTTGGAAACCTATAATGTATATAAATAATTAAAAAGCTCTTAATAATTCACTATCGCTACAAAATATATAAAAAATGTTCTAACCTAAATGCAGTTCCTTAAGTACACTTACCTATGAAATGAAAATGTACTTCCTTTAAAAGAAACGTTGTTACATAATACACACTTGACCATGGCTATTCATATGAAATACAAGAAAAATCAAATTCTGACTTGTAAAATTGCACACAAGTTACAAAGTTAGGTTAATAATTATGCGTAAACAAATTCGAACAGCGTACGAGCGTACTTTAAAAATCATATCTAACACGTGCACGCCTCTGTAAGCGTGCTTCAATACGCATGTGCGCAACGCTCTTGCGGTTTCTTTCTTTGTCATTCAAGTTGGCACAAAATAAAGGGCTAATGCACAATCTACGGAAGTGTATATGATCTAAGGGTCTACCTAGGCCGTTAATTAATAAAACAAAAGTAATAGACCAGGCGCCCACCCTAACAACTAATAATCTTATTCAATTCTATCCACGGCCTCAGCCAAGAGTTAGTCGAGGTACGTGCCCTTCCAACAGGACACAAGGAAAGTGCACCGTGGATGATCCTCTTTTCCTTCGAAAATTATTTTCCACGTTACAATACATAAAAAACAAAAATAAAAAAAGATGAAATAAATGAAAAAAATATTTTCGTTTTTACCTCAATAACGTTTTCATTCTACAAAAACCATGAGGTCAGTGACATTTTTCAATGGAAATCAAATTTCCTTTAACAAAATACGTGAGCGCTGCGAAATATACTGATACTCGGTACGTGCTTTACTCAACTAGGCGTCTATGATTTTGACTTTTTTGTTTATTTTTATATTACAGATTTGAGCACTTCGAATGGTCAGTTAGAAATTTCCAAAATATTGATAGGTTTTTCCTAAAAAAACGCGGTTCGCAAAATTGCAACCGCAACGCTTTTAAGGCCCATTTAAAAAATCTGACCTACTAATAAAGGGCGTAATTTTCCGTTTCTTATGCCCCAAAACGTCCTCTATATGATGACATCGGTTTGATGTGGTTATATCTCGGGGTCACCTACTTTTCGAAATAGGCGTGTTATACAGAAGCGCTTCCAGATTAGTAATTAAAACAAATGTTAAGTTTGTTTATTTGTTGTAATTGTTAATGCATTTGAATTTCTTCACATTATTCAGATAAACTTGTTTTTGTTTTAATTATTTGTTTTATGAGGAAATAATATGTAACAAAAATCAGGTGAAATTAAATTAAAACGTTTGTCGTCTACACAGGCAAATGTATATTTCGTAAGCTTTCTTTAACTATCCTAAGAATTTTTATTTTGCGATTTCACCTTAATTTTCACTTATTTTTAACAAACAAAATCATACATTTCAATTCGAACAAATTATTTCTGATTAGGTACACTTGGGAGTTTGCCGTAAACAGTTCTAAGCTGCTATTGTTAATACTATTTAGATTAAATTCCAACGCATTTCCGGTGATAAGTATCAAGGACGTTGCGTTACCAATTCAATCCGCATCGATGCCCAAACAGAAGTTATATTTAATCTGCGTTTTAATTTTCTGAAATATATTTACCTTTACAAATTAATAAGTACGATGTTTTAAAATAATGAAATTAAATTAAATTAAATCATGTCACAATTACAAAATGGATGATATTCATTAACGTAGTTAGTCAAGACCAATATCGAGACGTTAAGAATTCGTGAACGACATCTATAATATGTTTGCGTTAAACAAGTAATTATTTCAAAGTTATTTACCTGTAGTGTATGCAACAATTTGTAAAATTGATGCAGTTACTCAACGGAACGTTCAATGTTTGACCGCAAAACGCCACTAACGTAGGACCGTTTCGACATGGTTATATGTTCATCGCTATGAGCCTAGGCTCATAATTAGCAATAAAGGACCGTAGTATACGTTTCGTATGCTCATACGAGTACGCGTAGGCTCATAAGATACCCTCTATAAATATATATATATATATATATGTTTATGGATTTGCTTTGTGGACCTAGCGGCCATCTTCATTTTCGATGCCGGTAAAACAGAGATTAGGTATATATAAAACATAAGTCCATAACGACGAAATAATATTTAATTGTTGTTTTAATTACCTTAATTAGTTAGTTTTACTACAATATCATAATTATGAACTTAGAGAATAGTAAATTTATCAAAATTACAAAATTAAACATGATCCGTTGCAAACTTATTAAATAGCAACAGTTAAAAATATCCTGAAGATTCTAAATACTTTACAATTACACAATTAAAAAATAATAAGAATTGTTGCTCTTATTAGATATAACATTCGATTATCAAGAAACAACGCAAGTTTAAAACATACATAAACCATTTCATTGCAATGGTAATCTAATTTATACACCAAAAGATAATTACTTTTAAAATAATATGAGACATTTCAAAACGCAGTAAGTCTAGTACTTTTTAAAATATGTATAGTAAAAAAGGCATTTCCCGAATAAAATGCATTAAGAATTGTTATTAATGTTTTAAGAAATTAGATATCATAGAATAGAAAGTTATAAAGAACTTTGGCACTAATAATTGCAATTTTATTATCATTTATCTTTTTGAGGAGTTACGATTGAACTAGCTTTAACTTCGCTCATTGTTAAATTCTATCCGTGTAATGTTAAAATTTTCATTTTACTCATTTTCGAGTTAATTGTAACTGATAAATTAACGAAATGGTAAAGCGTACTGTCAGAGAACTATTAAACAAATAACCAGAACACTATAAAATGTACATGTATTATAAAAAAGGAAGTACAAACAAAATAACAGTTTAATAATAAGCAAACACTAAGGGTTAGCTACATCTGCGTTTACGTCGCGGCGACCAGGTCGCCACGACTATGTCGCATGAGGCCAACGCAAACTTTTGTGGCCAAGTAGCGACATAAACGCAATTTGACATCAGTTTTACCATGGCGTTTCAGGATCGTGTACTACTCGCAATTGAGGTAGCACAATATTTAAAAAACAAAAAAAAGAAAAGAAAGCCTAAACGATTTGCAGTGCATCCAATAAATGTGTTGAGAACTCAACATGGGCAGTTTCAAACATTGTTTTATAAGCTGCGAGACTATGAAGAACGTTTCTTTGCCTATTTTAGAATGTATACAAAAACATTTGATGAATTATTGGCATTTGTGGAACCCAACATTACAAAAAAATACAAAATTTAAGAGGTGTATATCACCCAAGGAACGACTGGCTATAACTTTGAGGTGAGTAAATCCCATAAATAATTCTATGTGTATCAAAAACAAATACAATAAGGGCCAAAACACCAAACTCCTTTTAAGTTTAATCTTAGGTAACATAGGGTAATTCCGGGAGAGATGGACCACCGGGAGAGACGGACCTGCTTATTATTTCCGATTCTAAGGATAGTAGCGCGCCAGTCACCATTGGCGCATGACTAGTTACAGTTGAGCAACCGGTGATATTGTTTGTGTTCAGTTACGTAGACTAATTTAGAAATAAACAATCTTTTAATCCTTTGGTAAGTAAAATATTTTATTAGTATAGTATTGACTAAATGATTATACCCCTTTTATAAGTTAGATCTTGCTGAAAGTGCTAGTTTAGGTTCGTAAAACATGCTTTTGTTACTCTAACCTCAAATGGCGTCTAAACAGCCAGTAGCTACATGGCTGATGGGTGGTCCATCTCTCCTTTGAAATGGGTGAGATGGACCATGCGGTATCGGGAGAGATGGACCATGTGTTTAAAATTAAGTAGGTTTTTATTTTGCTTCAGACAAAATGCCAAGGGTCTATACGAGAAACAGATCGTCAGTTCGAGGAGAATGGTCGGAGGAGAACTTGATTAAAGCTGCCAAAGCTGTTGAAGATCGGGTGATGGGAGTAAATGAAGCTGCGAAATTTTATGGAATCCCTAAAACTACGTTTAAGAGGCGTCTTCAACATAGAAATTTTGAAAAAGATGGAATGGGACCTCCATCTAGTTTGGGAAAGAAAATGAGGCAAAAATTGCATTACATATTAAAAGCTCCAGGCAAAGGATTTACACCTTGTAGGGATTCTGTTCGTAGTATGGCCTATGAATTAGCAGAAAAGCTGAAACTTCCTCACAAATTTAACAAGGAGACAAAAAAGGCAGGCTATGATTGGCTACAGTCATTTATGGATAGAAATCCCACTTTGTCTATTAGAAAGGCTGAAGGTGTATCGTTGGCTCGGGTAAAAGGTATGAATAAAAAGACGTAGATAATTTTATAATCTACTTGAAAAAGTTTTTGGAAGACAACGCATTATTCGAGAAACCCGGTTCTATATTTAACATGGATGAAACCGGTCTCCAGCTAAATAATAAGCCTTCAGATGTTGTTGCTATAAAAGGTTCAAAAACGTAACTACGATTACCTCTGGTGAGAAAGGCGAAACCATTTCAGTTTTGACATGCTGCAATGGTGAGGGAGCATTTCTTCCACCCTACTGCGTATTCAAGGGAAGAACAAAAATTAGAGTATGGAGATGGAATGCCACCTGGATCCGAAATTGCAATGTCACCAAAGTCTGCATATGTAAACTCAGAAATATTTTTTGATTGGTTGAAATCGCACTTTTATCCAAGAAAACCAGAGGGTAAAGTCCTGCTGCTTCTCGATGGTCACACATCGCATACCAGCTCAGTGGAAATGTTGGAGTTTGCAGAAGAGAAAGACATTGTTTTGATGAGTTTCCCACCTCATACCACACACTGGCTACAGCCACTAGATCGTTCATTTTTTAAATCTCTGAAGAGCAATTTCAACGTTTCGACCAATCATTTTATGAGGACACATCCGTCAAGAAAGATAACAAGGCTGCAGTTTGGAACCTTACTTTCCTCGTCCTGGTCAAAATCAGCCAACGTAGACAATGGAGTAAATGGATTTAGAGCAGCTGGAATTATACCTTTGGATCGAAGCGCAATACCTAGTTACTCCTATCTAACTGAAGAAAGTGCTAACCATATTTCTGATACAACGAACCAAGAGATAGAGGCAGAAATCCAAAATGATGAATATAACAATACTACTGAGGTGGTAGAATCTGAACATATTGTAACACCTAGCACATCCCAAAATTCTATCAATTTGGAAATCACTCCAAGTAAAATGCTAGATGACATTCATCCTGTACCAACCATACAAGTAGAAAAACTTAAAAGGAAGTTATCAACAGTCGCAACTGTTTTAAATTCACCAGAAAACATTGCTAGCAAAAAGAAAAAAATAGCAGAGAAGGCATTACAGGAGGCCAAAAAAGCAGAGAGACAAGAAAAGAAAAAGCTAAACACCCAAAAAGGAAAGAAAGAGAACAAAAAATGCAATAAAGCAAAATTCCCCGTCAACTTCAGAAGAAAAGGCAATGAAGGGGCCGAAAAAAGGCAAGAGAAATGATAAGAGAGATCTAGACACACAAATGGAAATGAAAAAGAAGAAACGTCCAAAAAAACAACATTCTCCAGCAACTTCGTCTGACTCCGAACATGAAGATATTGTGTATGCTGAAGAAGACGACACTTTTGATGACTATCGTAATGAAAGCGAATGTGTCGGCTGTGGTGAAACATACTCCGAGACGACAATTTCTGACGACTGGGTTAAATGTACGGGCTGTACATGTTGGTTTCATGAAAGTTGTTCTCGTTTTGAAAGCAGATGTGAAAACTGTGAGAAAAGGAAAACTTCTAACTTAACTAAAAATATGTGAAAAGTCATTGTCAAGATTTTTCTAAACTTAAGGCTTATGATTTAACTTGTTTAAGAATAAAAAAGTGTTTTTGCATTATTTTATCTTGTGTTTACCATTGTCTCTTATTGTTCCATCTCTCCCACGTGTCTGGTCCATCTCACCCTAAGCACTGTGGGTGAGATGGACCACTGGTCACATTCTTTAATATTTTTTATCTTTTTATTATTTAAAGATACAGTGATTTACCTTTGCTTCTTTGAAGTACTTGGCATTTTCAAACGTATGCTCCAGGTATTGTTTAAATAAGTGAACTTATGCACATATTATGACAAAAATAAAAAACGTGGTCCATCTCTCCCGAACTTACCCTACACATTAATATCCATATTCATAAAATGTAAATATAGCAACTATTGTTTTTAACCAACGATTAAATTTAACAAGGGTTTGTGCAACTATGGTTCTTAACCCTAAAAAATTGTTTTGTTATTTAATATAATATTTTAGTATTCTGGAACAAAATTCTATTAAACGCTTTCGTTTACAGATTTTTGGCAACAGGAACACTTTCAGATCGTTGTCTTTTGAATTTCGTGTTGGTAGAGCGACCATATCTAATATCGTTCAAGAAACCTGTGATGCAATTTGGGTTACAATGCAAAAGAATTTTTGCCTGATCCCTCCACCGTTGATTGGAAAACAATTAGCGATCAATTTGAACAAAGAAGTAATTTTAACAATTGCATAGGAGCGCTAGATGGCAAACATATAAAAATTGTTAAACCTAATCATAGTGGATCCCAATTTTTTTAATTATAAAAGTTACAATTCATTGGTATTGCTTGCGTTAGTTGACGCTAATTACTGTTTTACAGCAATAGATGTTGGGGCGTATGGAAATGTTCTGATTCAAACATATTTAAGCAATCAGCTCTTTACACAAAATTGCACTCTGGAGAAATGAATATACCACCACCCAAACCTCTCCCCAATTTTAACAATAAACTGTTTCCTCATGTAATTGTTGCGGATGAAGCTTTTGGGATTAGCGAGCATGTTCTAAGACCATATGCGAGACAAAAATTTGGATGTTAAAAAACGTGTGTTCAATTACAGACTCTCAAGGGCTCGAAGATTTGTAGAATGTACATTTGGAATATTCGCAAATAAATGGAGAATATTTCATTCAGCAATAAATTTAGAACCTGATTTTGTTACGAAAATTGTTCTTGCTTGCTGTATTCTCCATAATTTAGTAAGAATTCGTGACGGCTACACATTTGAAGATACTCTTACATGCCCAATGGAGGACATCCCTGTACTAGGTACAGGAGGTGGAACGACAGTAGCCAAACAAACTCGAGATATGTTTGCTGACTTTTTCATTTGCCCATCAGGCAGTGTTTCATGGCAATATGATAAAATATAAAATATAATGTTTTTATTTTGTTGTACTTTCTACCTATAGTATATTCATCGAGACGAGTCAGCGAGCACGTGTAGGACCTAGTGGCTTCTTCACATGATAGCGCTTTGCGGAAATTAGTTAGTTGGGATCTGATCTAATTGTAATTCATTTTTATAAATATTTAAAACAATTTGGTTTTCGGCACTACCGATATAATTTCGCTTTATCCTTTTTTTGGAGGCGACATTTCAACTTCAGTAGTTGAATCGATTGACGACATTTTGCCACTTTACGTAAATCGCTACCCTGTGACAATGAACTGAGACACAATTGCACGATGTCAAAATGTGAGGGCGGGGAACCAATCAGAGGCTCAATAGCCAGTTACACGTGATGATCATGCACCTTGCATTATTTTGGTGCGCTGACTCGTCTAGATGAATACACTATACTTCTATTTATTGTAGGTATGTATTGTAAGATTTTTTTATAATTTTTCCGACCTTAGGATAAAGTAATATGATTTTAATGTAAATATAGGATCAAATAAATAAGAAAACAATGAATTAAATAAAAATGATATTTATTATATTACAACATAAGTAACCAAATAAAATATTTAAAAAGAAAAAATTTAATAATCCAATACACTAAACACTTCTGACTGTGTGTCGGATACAGAGGACGGGTTACTATACGCAGACGAACATGCGCTATCTTGATACGAAACTGATGGTGCTGGTAATCGGACTGGTACAACTTCTGCGACCTGGACGTTCTGCTGAAGATAGGTATTAGTTGGTGGATATTGTCCCGATGGAGTAGGTGGTAAATGGTGAACTTGCGTATTTATGGCGTGCTGCATAATTTGTGTCATTTGCATACGCACCCACCATTTGGTTTGAGGAGGAAGCATTTTAAAGGGCCTGACAAAAGACAACAAAAACAACTTATCCTCGTCTTGGTCATCCTCATTCTTCCCTTGTTGTAAATACTCCAATACTTTCTCCTGAAAATAGTCGGGATTCCTTTTTCGGCTAGTTGAAGTGTTTTGTTTATTTTGAACATTTTTGTCTAATAGGCTGCGAAATATCTTCACTTTGTGGTTGATTCTCTTGGCTTGGAGAAGCCGCTTCTTCAATATTTGTGACAGTTTCCTATTTTCTAAGGTTGGAATTAAAACAGGAGCTGATTAAAAAATATGTATTTTTTCTCGACCGTTTGCCGGCACCACTCGGCATATTTTTCTGCTGCCTCAGTTCTCGCATAAAACAGTCGCGAATGGATTTCCATTTTTTTTGTACCGTAAGATGGGGTGAATGGGAACACAATTTGATCTTTGAAGAGTTGTTAAAAACGAAACTACTTCTGTTTTTGATGTTCATTTGCAGCAAAAGTTCGAACTAGGTTAGTACTATAAAATGCCAAATTGTGAACTTCATAAAAATTTTAAGCCAACTTTTTTTTTTAATATCCTGTTCCTATTCACCTGCCATTGTGGTGAATAGGACCACGTGTAGTTTTAAACGTTTGTTCTCATTCTAAATTCTTTTAGGTGAATAGGAACACCAGAAAATTAAAAAAACAATCGTTTTCTGAATTTAGGTTTTTTCCGAAACAGAAAAACGGAGGTTTTAAAGGAAAAATTTATTTCTAAGGCACTTATAAACAAACAAAACATTATATTCATTAACAAAACTCCAAAAACATTAAAATATATCTTAACTGAGTTACATGTTAGGAACTTTCAAAATCTTTAGTATTGATATTTCTAAAACTAAACAGACCTCTTCTCTCTGTAAAATAAGGCAGCTTCATGATGACCTGGTCAATAGAAAACTCACTTTCATCTGGTATGGCTGGATAATAATAAAGATGTCCTGCTTTTTCTGATACGGTCTCCTTTTTCTTAAAAATGTGCCTGAATATGATGTATCACTTTTCTGGGTTATTTTACCTATGTAGATCCTACTTTTATTACAGCAGTAGGTCTATCAACAGGAAACTTTATTAATACCCAATCACCCACATTGAAATCTAATAAGTCAATCTGCTCTTCCTCTGAGCATTTGAACATGAAGGCACATTATTAGTCTCGTTACTTTTATCACATTGACTATTTCTATATACCTCATCGTCGCTACAATCAGACTCCATAGTTCCATTGTCTCCATTTTCTTTTCTCCATAGTAATTTTCATCTACTAGATCGAACTCTTCGTCTACATAGTTTTGTTGCAGTTCTTTCTCAGATATACTCAAATCACTTTCACTTGTTGAATCATCGCACTGCACGCTCTTTCCTGGGGCTATTTGTAATTTCTTATTTGATTTTCGTTTAGGCTTTTCAGAGTACCTCATTTCTTTTAATAAAGCAATAACTGATGAGTTGCAAGCTTCAGATTCTTGAAGGCCCAGGTTCTCTTTTGGCAATTGCTTCAATACTTCCTCTTTGCTTAAAGGGATTAATCCAGTTTTCCTAAAACCTGATATAATGTTTTGTTTCGCGTTCGGAGTCATTTCTTTCAACAATTGTTTCAATAGTCTAGGAAATACACTTTGGGTATACCAGCTTCTTCTTCCAGGTCCTTTCTTCCATTCCAATAAAATTCGCCTCCATATTCGCTTAAGTGGTGCAAAGAAGGCAACATCTAAGGGTTGCGTTAAGTGCGTAGAGTTAGGGGTAAAAACACCATGTGGACATTATATTGCTGCAGTTCTTTTATCACTTTCATTGAAATGTGTGAAGCTAAGTTATCTCCTATAAGAATCTTTCGGCCATCCAATCTTCTAAAATAAGGTATCACTGTAGTCATAATCCAGTCTTCAAAGCACTCCATGTCAAACCATCCTGACGGAGTTCGATTATATCTGGAGTTGTTAGGGCCTCCCTCAGTCCATGAATCATATAAATTTTGAGATTTATAGACTACATAAGGCGGTAATAGTACTCCATCCCCTGTAGCAGCGAACATTAAGGACGTAGCCGACTTGCTCGTATTCATTACACGTTCAGGGTGTTTACACCCCTTCTGACTATAACTTTTTCTTACCAACGTCATCCGTTAAATTTGTTTCATCATAATTTATAATATTAGTCGGTGGTACATCGTTTAAAGCCTCAGAAAGGTTATTAAAGTATTCTTCCACAACATCTCTACTAATATTTGCTCGAGAACGTTTGATGTTCTGGCACATGCGATTTGAAATCTGATTTTTATGTCTATTGAGAAAACCATAAACAAATTCTTTCCCTGGTAGATTATTTCTGCAGCGGGGAATTGTCTTACCAAGGTTGTCCAGGTAGTTTTTGACTAGAAGCTGAAAATCGTAGGTGTCAATGGGGTAGCCCCAATCAGCGCATATATTCATATTTTCTATCAAAAGAATTTCCTCTTCTTTTGTTAAAATAGTTTGTCCACCATGTTTTTGACATTTCCTTTTATGTCGCACCAACACTGTCTTTGGAATACCGTATATACGAGCTGCTTCTCTGTATGACATTTGATTTGTTGTTATGGCTTCAACAGCGTGTCTAATCTTCTCTGGATCATGATGCGTGTATCTCTTTTTGCAGTAGAAACGTATATTCTCGGCATTTTAACCGTTCCTATTCACCCCAATGTTGTGTTCCTATTCACCTGTTGGTAACGTAAAAGGTGCATTAATTTAAAAAATGTCGAATAATTTTTTGTTATTGTTCCTTTGAGTAATAAAATTAACAGGACTGGCTAAGAACGTCCCTATTACTATAAAAATGCGTTTAGAATAATATCTACTTACGTCGTTTGACTTTTACACGTAAAGTTTTTTCAACTAACAAATGTGTTCAATTTCAAACTACTATTTAGAGGTTATATAGTATAAACACAATTTTATATTTCGTTGCACAACTTGCGCTATCTTGTAGCCAGATGCACAAAGAGTAATTTCCTTGGTTGCAAACTTTTCTGTAATAGTTATTAAAGTGTTATCTTTATAGGAACATGATTTGTCAAAGTTTTGGTCCTATTCACCCCAATGTTCCGATCCACCCCATCTTACGGTAAATTCTTAACTGCAAAAATATAAATTAAAATAAATAAAATATCTTACGTGATATGACATTGCAAAATCAATATCAAATCGCTCATGAAAATGATTGTTTGTGATTACTTTATTCCATCTGCCGTTTTCAGAAATTAAAATATACAATGAAACATTTTCGAATTTTACATGTAACTATAAATACCACTGATTTAAAGGCCTTTAATTTTAATTGGTTATGTGTCTAATTGGTAAATTTAATTGGTACCTACTTTATTTCAAAAAGAAAATTATTGGTTTGGCTTATTCAATTAAATTTAGCCAATATATGATTACGGATCCAACATTAAATAAGATTAAATTCAAAATTATATTTAACCTACCTTCATTATTTTTTCAACCGTTTGAAGTTCATTAAAGTTTGAAAAACAGAAGCGGCTACTTCTAGCCATAATTTACTTTTTACATCCCGATTTGCATAATCGGGATGCTTGAGATCATATAAAGCTGTTTTGGTTTCTACCTCCAAAATAAACTTTTCGGTATCAAACATATTGCACGACTGATTTTGACAATGCAATGAAGATAACTTGTTGCGACTTGCACGCGTAATCTAGCCGCATTCATTTAAAAATATGTGAAGCGACTTTGTAGCCGCGGCTGAAAGTCGCTTCAAATTACGACCAAGATGCTGACGTTACCCACAAAACGCTTAATGTGGCCATGCACGTAAAATATAATGTATTACATAGCAGCGACGAAATCGCGGCGACCCGGTCGCCACAACAAAATCGCAGATGTGGCCTAGCCCTAAGAAGACTTATAAAAGTATACTTATGTACAACTAGAGTTAAGGTAAGTCTATTGTTTCTAATTAATCTTTGAATACCTAAAACAAAGGAAATAGTATAATACTACAGAAGTAAAACATAATTAATAAAATACCTTCTTCAAATCAACTCTACAAATGTAACTACAAAACCATATTTCCAAAATACCATCGCAAACACAACAACAAAACGCTAGCCTCACACCATCGCTAATGCATCAACAAAACGCAGGTCTAAAAGTACTATCGCAAATCCAGCTACAAACCGCAAGCCTCAAGGTAGTTAATCTGTAGTAATATTATTGCTAAAGCAACTAATTTAAAAAAATCAATATCGACCTCTCTTGGATCCCAGAGTGTAATTAGAGACTGTAAAATAAACATTTTAAGTTATTATAATTCAAGAAGTGAATGGTAATAACTATAAATTTCTAAATTTGCATGTCATTAAACTCATTCCGTTCAATACAATTAAATTAAAACCTGCCTCTAGATCTACGTCTTTTTTCATTATCGACACAAACTTTGATTGATCCGACGGTCCGATTCCTTAAAATAGGTATTTCTCCTGTAATTGTCGTATTTCTGCATTACTAGGTAAAGTAGTTCCGTTTAAATGATCTTTAAAGGCTGTAAATAATATGTTTTTCATAGTCGCAGTCCATGGTGTTTTAATTCCAGTAGCTGTAAAATAATACTTGTAGTTTTTATAGTAACTCAAAAGAATATACCTCTGGCCTTATTATTTTGCTTATTTTTCTGTTTAACGAATTGATTGGATATCCACAATTTAATAGATTGGGGACTTCTCTGTTTCAACACTTCATTTGAATTAATAACATCCATCACACGTTGATACGATGGCAACGATTCATTTTCGAAACAATCAGAAAACTCGGCCATCACTGCATCTTTTTCTTCCTGCGACCAGGGTGACTTTGGACCACCAAAACGAAGAACTCCTAAAAATTTAAACCAACATGAACGATTACGCGATATCGGCATATCTAATTTTTTTTATATAAACACAGTGATTCAAAAATTTACCTGCACGATGTGTTCGTTTTCTATTACATTTCTCATTCAAACTAGAACCACAGATTTCAGGTGTATCTTCTAAATTCAAACTATTTTCCTCTCCAATTGCTTGATCACTATAATCATCATTTCCGTTTTCATCTTCATCTTCATCTTCATTGTCATCATCGTCATCAACGCCCTGAACTTTTTCCAACACAGAGGACATTTGAATAATGTCACGGGTACACGTTGGTAATCTATATATTTTGTTATGAATATCTTCCGCGTGACCCATAAAATTGGCAACATCTTTAATCATATTTTGGGAAAGATCCAAAAGAGCACATTCAGTAGCAATATGTTTTCGTAAAATTGTAACTCGCAGTAAATGCGGTTCTTTTGCGCCACATTTAACTGCCAGAAGTCTGATTATGTTGCAAGCCCGTAAGTAGCGATGTCTATGGTCAAAATTGCGAATACCAAAAATGTAAGGGTTTTCCTCGTGAACTCCTAAAAGGTCAAGAAAGTATGAGAAAATATTAGTTTTTTTTTTATTTCAAACAAACCAACCTGCATGCTTCCTATATTTCATCATCATATTAATCGCTTCCTCCTCTTCCCAATGCACCAAAACTGGCACTGTGCGGTTTAATTTTCCTCTAATTTGAAAACGTTTATATAAATGTGCAGCCTCTTTTTCTTTAGAACTGAAAGAAGCTATATCCTCCACTGATTGTAAAGAGTTGTAATCTTGAATTAAAATTCGCTCCAATTCTCCGGGTCTCCTACGATTAAATACCAAAATTGATATTAAAGTGTATGTCGCTAAATTCATCCAATCAGAAAACGGAAAATTATCGGACGGAGATTGATCATAATCTTTTAATACTCTAAAAGCGTTTCTCCTGCCGGTCCTAACATAAGCAGCCAATAGTTTGATATCCTGCTTGGAAGGAAGTTTAATCACTTTGCGTCTTTGATGTTCTACTCTATTTTCTATAGCTGTTTTATTAATAGTGTGACTAGACGATAATTTAAACAAATCTAAAAATCTTCCGCATTTGCTTTTTCTTGGGAATTTTGTCTCTTTATACATTCTATTTTTTTTATATGAGCAACAGCTTTGCAGAAAGAGGTCAGATTTAAAGCAGTACTAGGAGCTCTGTAGTTAAAACCAGCATCTTCTTTGCCAGCAACAACATTAATAGATTTAATAACTAAATCATATTGTTGAGGAGTGATGAGAGAAGAAAAATCAGTAACATTGCTGTCTAACTGTTTAGCACAGATAAAAAGTCGCCCAAGTGCCCTTAAACGAGCGCGAATCATATCTGCATGGTGAGGTTTTGGGTAACACCCACATAAATTATTTCCATATGCTATTATAAGTGAATCATATCGTAGAGCAGCAGTCACATCGTCGTCTCTTAATACTGGAAAAATTTTTGTTTTAACATGTCACAGGCGTCTGGATGAAGACCCTTCGAAATGCATCTACTTAAAATATGAACTGAATTTTTACTTTGTTGCCCCTGGCAATTATTATAATGTCGTCTTAAGTAAGTTTTTCTAAACTGCCCTTTACAAGAGGGACAAGTAAGTATACTTTCAGCTGGAACAGAACCTCCACTCTTTGGTCTACGAGCAATAAGTATTTTTCCAGTATTGTACTCTAAAGATTTATTATGCAGATAATCACCATTTCTACGAATTGTCTCAAGGATTCTTTTTCGTTCAATACAACCTACAAAACGCATATGGTAGTAATATGATGTGGAAATGTAGTACAGAAAAAAATTGTACAAAACCAGTATTTTTCTGTATCGTGAGAAAAGATAAAGATAAAATGTTATAACAATAACAGAAGTAAACAAAAATTAAACATGGACATGGAAATAATGCGAACAATGAACTGTATACTAAGCGTAACCGAAAACGCAACACAAGCTTATAATACTTACAAATGTGAGGCTAACAAAGATAGGTTATCGTGTGCTATACCTCTCTGTTTTTTCCCCAAATTTTTAGGTTAAATTGATGTTGACTTTGACATTACAGATGTATTTATAGTGTTTGAAGATCGGTATAAGTAAAAAATTTCAATCAACACACAATAAATCTCTGCGACTAAAATGTCAACTTTTATGATAAATTATATAAGTGTTAACCTTGTATGTGTAGATTTACGATTTGTAAAAATATGAATAAGTAAAGAAAAATAGTTAGATTACCTGGTGATAAAGCCATTGCAGCTTTAACAGCTTCTTCGTTTTGATGTGAAACCATAAGGTGTTGA
The DNA here is from genome assembly GCA_030710515.1 of Abscondita cerata. Taxonomy (NCBI): domain Eukaryota; kingdom Metazoa; phylum Arthropoda; class Insecta; order Coleoptera; family Lampyridae; genus Abscondita; species Abscondita cerata. The sequence continues at coordinate 31,373 of JALBCR010001483.1, read as the reverse complement.
GCAATTCGACTATACATAGTTTTACAATAAATGCAGAAATACTTTCTGTCCTTTTTTGATCCACTTGTAATTTGCAATTCATTTATTCTAGTAGGTGTATTCGTAACGATTTCATCCAAATTCGGTATACAAATTTGACTTCTGTCATAATGTGCGTATGAATAATGTTTGGAATTATCTTTCCCAGATGATACATTTTTAGTGGCAACAGAAGTTGTAACCTCACGTAAGACTTTTTTGAACTATCTTCATAGGTATGATCTCTAAGTAATATTCATCATCTTCTAAAGGATCATAATTAGGATCTGCTATAGAATCATCGAAGTCTAAAGACAAAATTTAAAATTACTATTTTCATTTGATTATGTAAATACCTGCATCATTTTCTTCATTGATTGTACAGGAAGGTAACAGTTTATCAATTGATGCATTATTTGCTTCAGAAATATCAAGATTTCCTTCTGTTCCATTCACAATACTTGTAACATCATGAATCTCTTCTGAAGAAATTTGGAATGATTCTGAAGCTAGGCCAGGATCATAATCGACCAGTGAACAAAAATATCGAGACGTATCTGATTGATTATTGAGGCTCGATTCAAAATCTAGAAAAGTAAGAAATAGACAAATAAATAATATTAGTAATTTGTAAGAAATCACCTGAATTACATTCTTTATCCGAACTGTCAAAAGTGAGTGTTCTAGTTACTAAAAGATTCTTCGACACTTCGTCAGGAACATTGTGCCCTGTTTGAGAAATGGTTATTTGTTTGGACAAATCATCTTGAGGCAGATCAAGATTGCAATTTGAATTTTGAATATGTTTCATCAAATCTACAACATATATATGTAAAATATGTTAAGTCCACAAATGAACTTACGAACTACTGGTTGTTTCTTAACTAAAGAATTGTACATCTCTTCCAGAGATTTTTTGAAGCTAGAAAGTAGATAAAAATTAACTAAAATCTAAAAAATTTGAATTTACTTACATCCCGAAACTAATATATCCGCATCATAGTACTGTTTATTTGACCATTTTACCAAACATCCAGTCTCAGTGATTCGTACATCCTTTTTATTGCACATAAAAAGAATTTGATCTTCTTTGAAGCGCACAAGAAAATAACGTTTTGACATATCCATCTTCAAAGTGATCAATTTATCATGTATTAAGAATATACTCGAATTCAAACTTGTCAAAAATTGTAGAATTGTATATTTTGCAAAAACATCCCAGCCAACACCGCGAAGTAACCGAGATACAAGTGAGAATCTTATATAGGTCACATGTCGCAGTTGTGAATTATTTCTGGAGTACCTCTGAGTTCTCCGAGACTTCTATATTAGTTCCAAATGTCCGCATTTGCGATGTCCCCTATAGAGTCGCTGAAAGTATCACCAGGTTTGCAATGTGAAGTTCATATAATCTCACAAAGCAATATCCCTATTCTTTCTGTTCGAAATCACGTTAACTCACAAAGGGAACTCTATAAAACTTCTATGATAAATAACAATTAGAATTACTTAAAATTCAAAAGCAACTCGCAACAATTTAAAAATGACAATTATGCGATTCTCATATAAATGTATCCTAGAATTTGTTCTAATCACAATGTGACTCACTTGTATGCATTAGATATGGATATGAAGAATTTTGAAATAAAAACAAAAATCTATTTGAATCAATTTAATGATAAAACTGTGTAAAACCAAGTAAAACATAAAATGATGTTACATTTATTAAACTAAATGTTATCTATTTTATATAAAACTAAAAGTGAAAATAAATATGTACTAGTAATTTAATGGTAAAACTGTAAAACATAAAAATAATGTTACATTATTAAACTAAATGTTATCTTTTATATAAAACAAAAACTAAGTGAAAATAAATGATAAAAAATTAAATTATAATAAAATAATGCCCTTATTTTGCGTTCCCGTTTCCTCTCGCGCCTCTGCTTCGCATGCCTTAAGTAATCTCGTGTTAAAACTTCAAATTCTTTTAATGTGCACTCATAAGTTTTATTAACAGTATCTATAAAAGTTATTTATTACAAAAGTGAATTCCACAATGCACTAGTCACTTAAGAAAAGTTTACTACCATAAAAGCGAACAGGTTACTTTCTTAAGCGACTAATGAGAAATTATATGGGAGCCCAAAATAGTGTGCAATTAAAGAATTAAATATTGATATGAGGTTTATAAAGCTTTTGACAAGAATCATTGTTTCAATCTAATCCATAGAATCTAATCTCGATCACTTAATTTGGCAGCGAGCGTTATATCGCCTGCTACAAATATTTATACTAAAAATTGAAGGTTTTAAAATTCTTATTGTTAAATTAGTTTTTAAAAAGTACCTAATTATTTCTAAGGGTTTGTGAGTTATTTTCTCAATCAGTTCGTAATACTTCAATTAAAATTACCAAAGTAATGTTTATTGCACACGATTTTAGATGATGATTTTAGATATGTTTATTACCAATAATTGTTGTATGAAAACATACCATACAGACAACGTATGATGAGTAGGTCCTCCACTTTAAAATTATTCCTAAAGCCCTTCCAGCTACACTGTTCGCATAAATAATTTGTGAATATTCTTTTCAAAGAGCGGGCGTGCAAATCTTTGGCTGAAACACCTCCTATACTCTCAAGGAATTGTTCCTACAAAATCGTAACATTAAATTACAATGAGTATATGTGTTTTTGAAAGATTATATTACCAATCGAGTCTTGTAGCCTGGGCTATTTTTAATGGTAGTTTCCAACAGTTTTAAATCCTCCAGCGAGTTTAAAGGAAAATTGTTAAATTCATTTCTATCTATACGAGTATTTGAAAAACGACTTCCACTACCATGTTTGCTGTTAATATCATCAATATCCATTTTTAATGAACCTAGCATATTAATAATGTAATCCAGTTTCTCATCAATAGTAGATGGTTCTGTAAAACAATCTTAAAATGATGTTTGTAATTTACAAAAACGTTTATTATACAATTCTTAAAATAATTAGGTAATCTTCTAATAAAATAGTTCATTTTCTCTACATACTTACTTCTTCTATTAAACACCACTGACTGAGCTTCTGTGTTTACCTCCTTAAACATTGGCTGAAAAACTACAATAAAAACACACAAAAATAAAGTAGGTAATGTAAGAATTTTTTTAAACTAACCATCACCGTTTATGAGAGGTTGTGATTGCTCATAATTCGGTATGTTAACTGGTGGGTCACTCGGTGGAACATTATCCACGTGCCTTGATTTATTTAGTCCTTGATAATCAACTGTGTTACCTACAACTGTATACAAGAATTAAGATGTACTGAAAATGTGTATTCGACCAACAAACCTGAATCTAAATCTGTTAAAACATGTTCCTGTGAATCAGCATCAGATGATACTAAAATAGATACATTATTTGTATTATCTAGTTCTGTTGCGTTTTACATGGGATTCGTTTGGAAAGGTGGGAAGTACTCAAAGATCGAAAAATAAATGATGTATATTAAAAGAAATTATTGATGTGTTTCAAGCTGTTGTTAAGCATTCGTTCTTTATGAATCTTCCTAGCATTATTACCTGCAGTAAAATGCCAGAAAGTATCATTTTCCAATTCAAATCTATTAATATTACACCATGACATAATGAATTTAAAAGAGAAATAGACAGAAAATATACACAAATGCTGACCATGACTTACACCTAGTTTCACAAACAGCCAATATGTAGAGACCGTTCAAATTCTAAGTACTGAGCTGCGCGTAGGATAAATTCGGAATTTAATGATCATGCGAAATTAATTGTAACTAAAAACATCACCTGTAAGCTTCAACCGCTGTATGAAAATTAAAAATGTTAACGATTTTTGGTTAAGTAATATATTTGCCAATGCCATTCCGAACAAAATTGGTTTCTGCGCAACTACTCTTTAGTGTTTGAACGGTCTTTAACAACCAACTTGAGATAACATTGGAATCAACCATTTCGTTGATTTTTTGCTTACAAGTAGGTACATTAGTTGTAAACATTCTGTAGTTAGTAATTAGTGAGGTGACTGTTGTGTGCAACTTAATGTTAATTTTTACCTGCATCGGCATTTTCATTAAAAGCGGGTGGGGATGGGCAAGTAGTATAGTAATCGGCAAGATGTTTCGTGAATTGTTTTTTTCTTAAACTACGTCCAACTAGTTCTTCTGAAGAACTCGTTTCAGAACCACGAATACATCTTTTACGCGCTTCTTCCATTGAATCTAAACGTTTTATTCAGAGTTTTGAATATAAATTAAATAACTTTACATACCACAAATTCTTTCACACTTAACTCTGTGATCACTCCATTCTGGTTTAGGCGCGGTGCCCCTTGAGATGTGGAAACTTTCATGTGTGGGTGGCCATTTGCACATATTATTATTAGTATGCAACCATGTCACAGGAACTTCTGAGACCATTAGCTCATCGTTGACGAACTCGTCCAAAAGCAAACAACTGCATATTTCATCTAAAACATTAACACGATGGCCAGAGAAATATTTTTAATAGCAAAAAATTTGGCAGTTGGACATTTGAACATTTATGTGAATTTCACTAGGAAACTTTCTAATGTAGAATACAAGTTTGTTAAGCTACTTAATTTAATAAAAATTTGATCATTATAACTTGAATTAAACATCAAATTTCAATATCAGATGTGAAGATAACGAATAGGAATAATTTCGAAAGAAACGTATAATTTAATGAACTTGAAAATATGTTTTTTTGTAATGTATAACTAGTTTTTTAAATAGAAATCGCAGTAAAACAATAAATAAATAATAGTTACAAGTGGACAAGAGGCAAGATAACAAAAGATTCTGGAAGAGATAATGGAAACTTTAAACATTTTTTATCGATATCACTTATATTACAAACGGCGTTAACAGTATTATTAGAATTCACTACAGAAATATTTAAAATTAAAGAACTTAGAGGTTTATCGAATAATGGTACTGGATTTGAATACTTTATACCTGATAGTATTACGTCATTATGCCGTTTCTTAATAGAAATTACTTCAAAAATAGAACCATCCCTTAACAGGCAACAGTTGTTAGGTACCTTTACCGATAATGAATATTTTGAAACTTAATTGTTCCAAACATTTCTTCATTGTTATTCAGTATACCTAATGAATTTTCTAAATAGGGAAATGAATTATTTATTGGTGTAACCGATAATTTCTGTTCTTCCTTAACTCTGTTATAGATTTGATGTAATGGTTTTGAAGATGATTGTAGTTTCCTTTTAATTTGAAACATTTTATTTTCATACTTAAAAGCACTGAAACTGTCCAGAGATCCAAACTTTTTTACATCGTTATATAAATGCTGCAGCATATGCACATTATGTGTAACATTTTCGCGACCATAAAATAATTCAAAATTTTGTATAAAATAAATTAGCAAATTATGAGCGTAAGAATAAAGGTGATGCCCTTGAGAACAAAAAATTCTAATTGCCACACTAAAGCAAAGAAAATGCTTATATTGTTCATCTTTGAGTACATCTTCAAAAATAACTGGTCCTGTATACAGCAATATCTGGCGAAATTCAGTTGCTTTCCAGCGATCTAGTTCATCCAGAGTTCTAGGTTTACGACAAAATTCGTTAGAAATGTTTTTCTTATAGGATATTAAATTAGAAGAAATTTGCTGTAGTTTTGGTTTTGTCAATCTTACACTAATATTCCCTTTAACTAGCAAAACCAACATTTTTTCATGACGCCTAAACATACTGCATGCATATAATCAACACTAAATTGAGAGACCATTTGTATTGGAATTGACTCTAAAATAGATGTTCCTTTATGGTACTCATCATCAATTTTATTTCGAAATGTGTCATCGCTGCGTAGGCTTTTATTTGTTTCTGGAAAAACTATCCTTCTTTCAAAATATTCCCCCTCTGCAATACACTTAGGACATGAACTATAGCCTGTATGGTTTTTTACACAAGTAATAAAAGCTCTAGCTGGAGCATCACAAATAAATGTATTTGTTAAAACTTTTAGATTCCAATTTTTATAATTTACTCCAGACAATAACAAGTCTTGTAAGTCTTCTGTAAACATTTTCAAAAAATCATTAGGGGTACTTGGCTTAGATGTTCCATGATAAACTCCAATTATGAAAGGCTCAGTATAAAAATCTGTTTTTGCTATTGCTGATAAAATTGGCCAAAATTGACTTGAGCTGCTTTTCGATATAGGAAGACCGTCAACGTTGAAATCTAAATAAATTGTGTCAGGGGGGTCTGTTGTAGCATAATACTTTTTATAGAATTCAGTAGCCCTGTTTTAATGCCAAAATGAACATAATTACCAGGTGGTACACAATATATCTCAACTACTCTCGGTGTTTTAAGAAGACTTCTTGAATCGCGTGGGATATTTTTAATGCCATGTTTATTCAAGAGTACAAGTAATTTGTTTGTATCGTTATGACTAATATTACAAGAAATCGTCCATTCTCTCAAATCATCTGATAAATTTTCACGAGTATTGTCAACATCAGAAACATTTGCTGTCAAAGAATCGGAAAAGACATTATGAGTTACTTTTTTTAAATCATTGGAAACATTTAAACGAATGTTGTCATCTGTTTTAGAAATACCTGCGCTGGAAGTATCGTTAGTTTCAAAATCTGAGGACTCAGTCGGGATTGTAAGTGAAGATGAAATTTGATGTTCAGTATTTGTTTTGGTACAAATGTTACATTTATTGCAAATGATTGGATAATAGCAGCCTTACGTCGTCTTCTCTGTCGCGAACTTAACAAACTTACATGTTTCATGTGATGGGGCATATCTAATCTCAAATTAGTATAGGTATATAATCAAAATTACTTACTTTGGTCTTGTTGCAAACAAACCACCAACTTTTATTGGTCCAACTACACTAATTACAGATCTTCATTAATGTTTAATGACCTGTTGAAAACGAGGAAAAGTACACCATGCGCAACCGATATTTCAACGGCAGTTTTGCAGTGTTGCCACTGTGGTGTTGCGTGTTGCCAACTCAAAAATAAATCTTTTATTTCGAATACTTTCTAGGCCTTATTTTTTTGTTATTTTTGGTGAACGTACACAATAACTAGTTATTATTGTTATCATTATTTATGGAGGATTATACCAATTTAATAAATAAATAAACCAAAATCGTAATAATGATTATAAGGATGAAATAATTGCAAGTGGATTCAAAATAGAAGTATAAATAATGTGCACACACAGATAAAATTGTTTCACAATTCTGCAAAGTCAGCTTATTCACATATAAATAGTACTTGTGAGTTAATATGAGAAATCTTAATGACGTCTGGAAAAAGTTGCAATTAGAGTTTTAAAGAGAATTAAACAACATCAGTTGTTTGTGCTATTAACATCCAAATGAAATTAGTAGGATAATCACATTGTGGTAGAGTATAGGACAAACTGCGATATCGCGTAGAAGTTTGTGTTGACTGGGATGTAATAATCGATCGAAGTAATCAATGGTTGCGTTCAGATAAAGCTCAACCGTTGCCAGCGCTGGCAGCCGTTGAGTGAATTATGTACCTGAATGTACCGCTGGATGGCAACATGTTGGGCAGCGGTCGCCATTTTATCCAGCGTAAATGAAAACCGCTTTATTAGCTCAACGGTGATCAGCTGTTCAACATGGAGTCGTCAGCTGTGTTCATAAGTGAAAATTATGAATGTGATGGAGTCCAATATTCAATTGTTGAGACTCCAGATATTCATTATAAATTGCAAGGTGAGTAGATTAATTTGTTTTGTTAAAAGAAAGGGATCTAAATTGTTATTAATGTTTTTTTGGTATAGCCCTTGCTAGCAATTTATTAATTAATGTATTACTATTACATTGCAGACCCAAACTATTTACAAGCATATGTTTCAAATAATACTCGGGAGCAATTAAATTCCCAAGCTTCAACTTCAAATGGCAAGTGCTTAAGTATGTAATTTAACATGACAATATGATGCATTTGCATTCACAGTACCCATCGAAAATCCACAATGGACTTGGGATTCAAAATCCACCCAATTATTACTAGCCGAGTATGAGAGGCACATTGATGAGTTTCGGGACCCGAAGAAAAAAAAAAGATTGTTTGGAATATCATCGTCAATGTTTTCCAATCATTTGGTTATGTTGTAACAACGGACATACTGGACAAAAAGATTCGAAATTTAAAACATACATACAGGACTATAAAAGACAATAACAAAAAGACTGGACGTGGACGAGTTAATTGGGAGTACTATGAGACATTTGAAAACATTTTTCGTGACGACAAGACAATCAATTTTGGACCTACAATAGATTTAATGGCACTAAATAATCCAAAACGACCTCGAACTGAAATTACAACACAAAACTTACAAGATTTGACTAACAAACAATCTTCTTCTGAGCAAATTAGATTTACCTCCAAACCGTCTACATCACAACAAATTACGTTGACCAACGAACCATCTACTTCACAAGACATTAGACCATTAACAGACGAAAACAGACCACCACAGCATGACACACCGAAACAAAGACGTACTAAGACTGTTCAACAGCAACTTTTAGATTTAGAAAAAAGCGATTGGAAGAAATTATTAAACTTCGATTGGTTCAAGAAGAATCAAACAAAATACAAAAAGAACGCAATGAGTTATTAAAAGTTAATAGAAAAATTGTAGTATATGTATATACACATTAATATAAAATATCTACAATTGTTTGTCTCTTTGCAGCAGCTTCTTGAACAACTTCTTCGACTCCTTCCTCATCATTATTAACTTCGTCGATTTCTACCTCGTAATTATCTTCATCTTCTTCGGAATCAATTATAATATTGTGTAAAACACAAGCAGCAGCAATAATATTGTTACCTAAGTCGAAATCACTGATATCCAAATATTTTAATCGTCGAAATTTTCCTTTCAACAGACCGAATGCCCTTTCAATAACAGATCTTATCGAACTTAATCTGTTATTGTATCTAATTTGTCCATTATTCAAATGTCCTGTGTTGCGAAAAGGAACCATAACATTTACCATTAACGGGTATGCAGAATCGCCAATAATATGCGAATTTCTTCGTAATAGTGCTGGATTTTCGTTTATGCGTCGAAACAAACCACTATTTCTAAAGATTCTGGCATCATGCATCCTTCCTGGCATACCAATAAAAATATCTATAAATCGCTTTTGTGGTCACAAACCCCTACAAAAATTACACTAACTGATGCTTAATGCTTTATAAAAAATGCTACCTTGTAATACAATGGAATGAAATCCTTTCCTGTTGTAATAATCATGAGGATTTCCTGAAGGTTGTTTACATGGGATGTGACAACCATCAATTGCTCCTACAACTACAAAAATCCCTTGGGAGCGAGCTTCAAATACCTACGATTTCAAAAAAAAAGTATTACTGTTACTTTTATGTTAAAAAATTACCTCGATATAATATCTTGTTGTTGGATCTCTGGCCACTGTATATAATTTGGGGCCAAACTAAAATGTTAATAATTTCTTTAAATATATAATGGGCATTTCCTTTTGAAATATTAAAACGATCTCCAGCTGCCAAAAACTCTCTTGTTTACTGATCACCCAAATGGTAAATAACAATTTTTTCTCCAACGGCACCATATAAATTCGATTGTGTTCAACATTGTTAGATACAACAACCATTAAATCCTAAAATTAATATACATAGTAATAAACAAAAATGTTAATTACCTTTTACCTGAAATGTAGCTCGAGACATTCTAAAATGTTCTTTGAACTGTTGCATTGTATACCTTGGAATGGTATATTCATAATAATGTTCGTTACGATTTACAACAACACGTTGATCATTTAGTTGAATGGGATTGATTAATTCATTTACAGCTGCTGCCATCCCTCCATTTCCGTCATCAAATGCATGTAAAAGTAACAAGTCCATTCCGTACCTGTATTTAATTTTGTAATATGTCCTACTTGCTTTAAATGAATTAAACAGTCAAAAAAACACATACACACTCTAAGAACTAAAAACGATTGATAAGTTTATTTACGCAAAAACTAAGTACACACATTTCACATACAGTTGCTAGTGAGGTTATGGTTAGTTTCCCGCTAAAATGAAAAACGTAGTGGTTCAGTAAAGCTCAACGGGTTGTTACTCATCGGTTGGAAGAAAGCTTAGTGCTCATTCACAATGAACGTTTGCGTATAACGTACGCAACCGTAATCTTTAACGTAACTTAATTTTTATGGTCCTGTTCATAATGAACGTAGAAATAGTCCAAGGCGCATGTCTAGCAACCGTCAAATGTGTGAATTATTTGTTTGTTGTCAGCCTCAGCTGTTTATTAAAAAAATGGATGATCAAAATTTGCGTAAGCTTTGTTGTTGTTGTTAATACGACGTCGTCGTAATCAACGTTTATCAAGGAATGAGAGACGTTGGTGGGTTAGGCCAGTAAACAGAAATCGGGAGCGAAATGGAGAATATCGGAGGTTAATGCTGGAACTTAAGCTACATGATGAAGAATGGTTTTCTGTTATACTAGAATGGCTCCGGAATTGTTCGATAGGCTTTTGAGTATGGTAGGACCGTATTTGAAAAAAAATAGTATTAGGAAACCATTAAGTCCGGCCCAGAGGCTTGCTATAACATTAAGGTTAGTTGACAAAGTCTCGCACTTATGAGATGAGTATTGATTGTGATATTCTAGATTCTTGGCAACCGGAGATTCTTATTTTTCCATTGCAAACGGCTACCATATTGGTAAGTCAACTGTTTGCACGTGTATTAAAGAGGTAACAGCAGTTATTTGGAACGTATTGTCACCCGTCATTCTTAAACCGCCAACGGTTGAAAATTTCAAAGAAATTTCAAACTCATACTGGAAGATGTGGAATATGCCCAACTGTCTCGGTAGTATTGACGGCAAACACATTCGAATTACAGCACCACCAAATAGTGGTTCGCTTTTTTATAATTATAAAAATTACTTCAGCATAATATTGCTGGCTATTAGTGATGCTGATTATAACTTTGTATATGTGGACATTGGTGCATTTGGTTCCATTAGCGACGGCGGTATTTTGGTTCATCTCAGTTTGCTAAGGGTTTAGCAAATGGAACGCTTCCTTTACCACAGAGAAAAGCATTACCACTAAGTAATACTTTAATGGAGCATTTTTCGTGGGAGACGCGGCTTTTCCATTAACCAAAAATATTATGCGCCCATACCCGGGAAGGGAATTGAATGTTGTACAAGCAGTGTTCAATTATAGACTTTCTCGTGCACGTCGTGTTATAGAAAACACTTTTGGCATCCTAGTAGCCAGATGGAGGATATTTCATCGTAGTATATGTGCATCACCAAATAATATTGATAACATAGTGAAAGCAGCAGTTTGTCTACATAATTACATCAGATCTTCACGTCCATCAAGGCAACGTTATACACCACCGAACTATATAGACAGCGATGATGTATTGGGAAAATGGAGAGAAGAAGTACAAGGAGCAATTGTGCAAAACTGCCCAAGGCTAGGAACAAACAATTCCACTTGTTCTGCAATACAGCAACGCAATGATTTGGCAAAATACTTTTTAACACCTGCAGGTTTTAAAAAGGTCAGATTGAATATGTAAAAGAACTTAATTAAACAATGTATAATATAATAATAAAGTCATAACTCATGTATTTTCTTTATAAAATATGTATGTACATCATTAAAAATGATTTAACTCGTTCTAATTTTCTTAATTGTAAAATGAGACCCAAATTAACCAATCTTATGTTTATTTAGAAAATGAGTTAACACAAGTAATTGTTTAAAAATATACTAATTCCATAATTTTTTTTTAATAGTTTTTCTTTTGTCCTTGTCGATTCGACTGAGTTCGACAGCAACTAACTGTCCAAACTCTGCTTCTTCACATGTTTATTTCCAAGAGAAGATAGTGTTTCTAATATTTTTTCATCTACTTCTTGACTTTGTATTTTTCGGTTCTTTCTACGAGAAGGTAAAACATGTTGTGGTGTATTTGAAGATGGAGTTACAATCTCTGTAACAAATTACATAATTTTTGGCATCAAATTATTACATGTCACTTAAAAATAACAAACCCAGATTTACAGACATAGTCAACATCGACACCTACCTTCTTCATTCTGGATCTCGGTGAGTGTATCGTCAGACTGATTGTCACTAGAAATGGTGCTAGCATCAGCATCGTCCGATTCTAGCGTGGTTTCACTACTACCTGAACACCCTACCTCTTTATTTCGGTAGAAGTTAGTTGTGGTTATCCTAAAATAAACACCCAAATTACATGTATGCTACAGACACTAAAAGTTACCTTCGCTGTTGAATATGTGCATCCAAGAATGACAATAAGTCATACCAAACCCATTTTGTAATAACACCGCTACCACTTGGAGTGTTTTTAATTTTTTTCCTTTCGCGAGTGTATTTTTCTTTCAATGATAGGAAAGCTTTTTGCATGTGTCCGCTGAAAAAACAATTATAAAAACATATTTCTCTGCTGCATAGAAACTAATGCTAGTTTGCAATTTAAATTTAAACTCACGTGTTGAATTTAACGTTAAAGCTATTTCCAACCACGCATTTTCCTTTATAATGAGGTCCTTATAACTTTTATGGCCTTTATCATACAAATATTCGTAGCCATTCACTAAGTCAATTAGTAAACCAATGTCCAGATTTTCCATTCTAAATCAAATACGTTAAAATTGTATATTTAATAAACATGCACTTGAACTAAACGAAAATTGGTTTATAACCAAAGAAAAACCACATCTGTGATAATTATTACCAATTGCCAAATACTCCAACTTGATAATTAAAAACACACCAGATTATGAACGTAACCATAACATAAGTTGAAAATATTTCAATTTTGCGTATTGTTTACGGTCACACGCAATTGGTTCGTAAACATAAATTTTACGTACATTCATTGTGAACACTTCGACTTGGTCACCTGCATTTTATCTTTATGGATTACGAGACGGTTTACGTTTTACGTTCATTGTGAATGAGCACTTAAACGGTTGAGTGTACTTGAACGCAACCAATGATTGTATAGCGGCACTATACTCTATGGGTCGGTTGTACCAACCCTTGTTAGCATAACTGTAGTTAGCTAACCTGATGTTACTAAATTTTCTGTTGCACCGACAAAAAATAGCGTTAACCCTAGTTAAAATTGGCAATTAAAGTAACCCTACTGGCGAGCAGGTTTAAGTTAACTAAAGTTGACAGTTGTACCAATTTTGAAGGTAAATTTATGTTGGCAGGAAGTATTTATTACCTATATTTTTCCTACGCGCTTATTTTGATTCTTGTTGTTGTTGTTTTTCATGTATTTCTTTTTACCCGTTGTTATTATTTTATAGTTATTTAATTGTAAGTGTTGTTTATAAACTTGGAGTTGCTGTACATTATTCATTTTTTTTGCATTTCGAGTTTGTTTTGTGTGCACTATTCTTTACGATTAAAAAGGTAGGTGTATATTAATTGTGATCTATTGATAATGATCTTGTACATTTTAGATGACTTCAAATTCGGATACCGAAACATCATCGAATGATGAAATGATCAACATCGTTCATATGCTTCCTCGACCAAAACTCTATAGGAAGAGGCTGCATCCTTTTGTGAACTATGATGATTTCGATTTTAAAATCAGATTTCGGTTTAGTAAGGAGAATGTATTGTACTTAATGGAAAGATTCAACATTCATGAGACTTTGTTCTATGAAACCAATAAAAATCATCCCGTGTCCCCAATAAATCAGCTACTTCTGACATTAAGGTTTTTGCAACTGGTAGTTATCAGATAACTTTAGGAGACCACATAAATATCCATAAGTCTACAGTTTGTAGAATTATTAGTCGTGTAACCACAATAATAGCAGGCAACGAGCCCAATTTATTCAACTACCAAGGACAGAGGATGAAATTCAAAGAACAAATATAACATTTTACCAAATGGCAAACTTCCCTCGTGTTTTAGGAGCTATTGATTGCACACATGTCAAGATTATATCTCGGGTGGAGATAATGCTGAGATGTATAGGAATCGAAAAGGATGGTTTTCCATTAATGTCCAGGCTGTGTGCGATGCATCTTTAAAATTTACAAATATTGTAGCTCGATGGCCAGGTTCTGTTCATGACAGCAGGATATTCAGCACATCTTTGTTACGCGCAGAATTGGAGGCAGGGGAATATAGAAATTCTTGGCTGATTGGTGACAGTGGATATGCATGCAAATCATACTTACTAACTCCACTTTTGAATCCAGTTACAGCAGCAGAAAGAAGATATAATCATGCCCATGTTCAAACAAGGAATGTTATTGAAAGAACATTTGGAGTTCTAAAAAAAAGATTTGCATGTTTACATCTAGGTTTACGAATGCGACCTGAAAAGGCTGTCAATGTTATCGTAGCAGTAGCAGTTTTACATAACATTGCCATTGAGTTGAACGCCGACTTACATGATTTTCCAGACATTCCTGAAGAAAATATTAATAATATTGAAATTGTTAACAATAGAGATGTTAGCGAAAGAACAGTTTTAATAAATACTCATTTTAGTTAAACACTTTATTACTTATTATCAATTTATAAACAATTTTAAAATTAATTAAGTGCTTCCAGTTGCTTCTGCTTTATTAATAGATCGATTTCAAGTATACGCCTTCGTAATGTTTCTTGCTCAAGCAATTCCTTTTCTTTTTGTTTTTTTATTTCCAAAATTTCGATTTCTAATTTCAGTTTCTGGTCTGCACTACAAGTTTTTTTAATTTTTTTTTGAGTGTATGTACTTATGGACTCGTACACATCTGATATTTTCTTCCTTTTAACCCCAGATGGTTCATTATCGTTTTGACATGGAACTGAATTTGAAATGGAAACATCGTTCACATCAGGGACTATTTCTACATCGGCAGTAATCAGATCATCTATAATGAAACGTTATTTAATTTGAAACTATATTTTACAATGTTTTGGGGTGGTTCCTTTTTAACATTCATTCTGAGTGACCACTCTACGTAAACTAAAATTAGGGCGATTTGATGTTTACACAGTTCATTTTCCATTACACTGTCACTCTGAGTGAATATTAAATATGAACCACTTCAAAATTACCTAATCCAATTTAACTATGATCTATAATTTACCTTCTATTATGTAGTTTGCACTGCTGTCGAAACTATTTTGAATGGGTTGCATTTGTGGTTGCAACAAACTTAACAATCTGGACTTTTCGTCAGTGATATTTTTTGGAGGAGCAGTACCACCACCAGTTTTATAAATTTGTATCTGTAATAAATACATTTTCATTATTGTACCTATCTAACATTCAATATGAAAACTTACTTTATCTTCCGCACTTTCCTTCTTCAATTTTTTTAAAATTGTTGTACGCATTTTTAATTGCAATGCAGTGCGTTTTAAGTTAATTGTAGAGCTATTGTAGTCCACTGCAATGTTCTCCCATGCCTCGTGCTTTTGCTTAATCGTTAGGGCATCCGTTTTTTTGTTTTCAATGATATGAAAATATTTAATAGCGATAGTACTTAGCAGTTCCTTATCCGCCTCTGTGTAGTTACCATTTCTTTCCCGTTTCTCCATATTAACAAGTAGTTCGATCTTTACTAAACAACAACCTTTAACCAAAACTGTGCTAATGCAGCTCAACATAAAGACGATAAAAAACCGCCAAAAGTCTTCAACCAATAGGAATATTAGATTTCACAAACATGCGTATTTTATATGTCACGTTTCGCCCGTTGCCAAGTTTCTCTCATATTAGTTAACTACCGTTAAATTTTTTTCGGTGCAACGCAACTGATTATTAACCAAGGTTAAATATTTAACTAAGGTAAACTAACCACAGTTAAGACATTTAACTAGGGTTGTCGGTGCAACCCACCCTATGTTTGTTTTATAATAAGAGCATTACTTATCTATTTACTTGCATAAACAAATGTTACAGGGTTAAACAACCCTTGATCGATGAGTAAACCATGATCGAATTAAGGTTAAAACTTTTTAAAACGTTCCTTCCATTTCAATTGCGAGTGGAAACTGACGTAACAGGAGGCCTGGCGGTTGCCCCCCATGCGCCGCGCATTTACTGAAGGTCAACCACCACCAAATATTGAAGTTATTAAATGCAACATCATGTTGTCATAGGTTGGATAAACTATTTTACATTTGTACACGTTGCCACTTTAATTTTATTGCAAATAAGCTCAAATACTTAAATTCATTGCAACCGCGGTCCTAATTGCAAAGCACTACCGTACCTTCTATTATTTTCATTAAGTATGATTAATTGATTTTTACATCAATCATATTTTAGACTCAAAACGTAGCATACACTATCAGCCTTATTTGTTACAATTAAACATAATTTGCACTATTTATTTTACTCAAAGATCAGAGTATGGTACACAATCAATTAAACAATAAAAATAATAAAATTAATTATATTATAATATATTACATAAACAAATCGCAAGTACACAACAAATCGCAAATACACAACAAATCGAAAATAAGAGGAGGTCGGAACCAAAAAACAAAGGTTGTAGGTTGTCGAGAAGTCATGGCCATCTTGAAGTCTACGAAAATAATGTTGTTGATATTGAAGACTATAACAAAATTGCCTTACCTTATTAATATAATTTGAACGATAAACCGTAACTGTTACACTTTGGACATTCATGAACAGCTAACGCTTCCAATTTTAATGGTAAAGAAGAAAGACAATGTTCACATACAACATGATTACAGGACAACCGATAAGTACTATCCACAGCAAGTTCCTAGCACTGTCGTGTTTGTACACGGCTTAAAAGAATATACAAAAACGTTTAATTATTTATTCGTTCTGTTAGCAGATACGTCGTTACAGCTACATGGTTGCACGCCCAGTCGGTGTGCGAATTATTTACATGACATTTGTCACCTTGAAGTTGGCTGTGTCTCCATAAACGCTATCACTAATATTACAAACACTACAAGCACCTTACACATTGAGGATACTCTAAAAACATACATATCTATAATACTTATTTACAAAATGGTAAATAACTTACTCGAAACTTTTTGTGAACACCTTTTACAGGTGTTATTACTGCAATGTCCTCCTAATAATTTTCCATCACAAAACAAGCCCTTTTGTCAGTTGACAATCCATTCAAATATATATATGCTATCCTCGACAACTCCTGCATGACTGATTCATGAAATGGTCTGTTATGTCTTAAAAATCAGACCATTCTTCTTCAGAAAAATGAAAGAACTTGCATCGACCAGAAATGCAATTCTTTATATGGCATTTCAAAAGTGGTGTTGAAATTTGCACGTTTTGCTGTAACAGCGCCCAAATAAAAATCCTCTACACATTCCAACGTTTGACATTACTGTAAACAAAAAAATATTGTAAAATATTGTTAATACCAGAATACGCAAAATGAACTTACTTTATTTAATATTATGATATTTGATGTAGATCTGCAGATAGGACAAACAGCTGAAAAATCATATGTGTCTGTTTCACCTCTATCAATAAAATTCTTGTCGATTAATAAATTGGCACACCTCGCACAAATAACATGATTACAACTTTCAAAGCAGCTGAAATCTTCCGCCAAAATTTCATCTGTGCAAACTGGACATACAAAACGATTTCTTTTTCAAAGCAATATGCAAATATCTGCAGTATCGACCTTGTTTGCAACTTCCTTTTTAAAATCATTGCAAACATTAGGTCCTTGAGCAGTCCTGAATGCTTCTTGTACTACGGCGTCGCTTAAAGGTAGACCTTTAATAACTGCAGCTTCGTCAGCTGGAGAATTATGCATAAAACGACACTCCTCTCCCTAACGCAAGTATTATTTTGGAAATCTTTGCAAAAATATAAACCCAAGGCTTTGATGTGCCGGAATTGGAATTGTTCATTTCTGCGTATTCATTTTAATTAAATTACAATTTAAATAAAAAGAAAATTACTTACCAAAACAGGAATAGTATATATTGCAAAGTATATATAATATAATACGAAATCAACGAAACGCAAAACACAACCAATCGCAAAATTCCGCTACTTCGAACGACCTCGTGCGAACTACAACGTAAATTCGAAAATGAATGCACAGTTAGAAAACTAAAAATAGACCCCACTACTAGAACGGCGCTTCTCATATCTCATCCTTGTTCAAATAAGAAAAAGATGCAATAACGTTGTCGAATTGTTATGAGAAAGATACAGATATTGTTGTATTCAAAGTACACGATGAATCATCTCCTGATTGTAAAAAGAGAAACCAACTACCTATTTTAACAATTGGAACCGGTTACAAATAACAATAGTCTACACAATACCTAAAAATTTCCATCCAAAATCAATATTTAATTTTGTGAACAAAACCTTGAAATACAACGATATTTCTCTAGACAAATTTTCAAAAACTGCAGATTTAAAATATTCCTTAAGGCGATTCTTTCTCTGTGCATTTTAGCTATTACAGTAGTATAACTCTTCGGTAATATTGCGGTTGATAATTAAAATTGAATGAAATTATTTCGCATGCATGTAGTTGAAATACGACATTAAGGTTCATCGCATTTAGATTTCCTGTTTTTCAACTTCTAATAGCATTTTTAACTGTTAAAGTACATCAAAATTCAAAATGTTCAGAGACGTTTAGTAATCATAGGGTTAAATATTTTTAAATTATAAATGAGTAATGCCTTAGTGTAATACTTCGTAAGTATATTTCCTAAAAATTTCAACAATGTACCTATGTTATTAAGAGAGATATAGCCTACGAGCGATAACATTGCAATACTGATTATCACAATAAAGTGTCCTTGAAAAATGCTGCTATGCACTAGTAAAAGTTACAATCGGATGTCAAAGAAATTCGCATAATGATAAAATTAAAATTTGCGCACCCCTGATTATAAGTTATTTTATTTCAGATTCCACCTATAAATACATACATGTAGTATGTTTACGTCTGAATAAAAACAAAATTTAATTCGTTATGTTTAGATACCTCATACTTTGAGATTGCTTTGTATTTACGAATTTAGTTCTTATGCATGTCATGCTACATTAGATTTAGGATCCAGGTCCAAACGACATTTATTATTATTATGACATATTGCTAAGTTTCCTTTATTGAAAAGATTTAATTAAGTTTAATTTGTTTGTTAATGGTTACTGGAATCATTCGACCGATGCATTTCGTCTCATAACATAATCCGTAAAAGAATGTTACGGTTTAATTAGAACTTCGCGCTCTAGCACCCCATTTTCAAACCTAGAGCACATAAATTATTATAAAATATAGTAATGGGATCACATGTGTAATATTTAAATGTCAATATATAAATGTACCGAAGCCTCTGGTCAGGCATTGTAGTAAAAGCAGTCAGTGAAATAAACTTATTAACAATAATACGAATCGTTATTAAACCTAAAACTTGCAATTACGAATTCCATCAGTTCTAATTCAACTACGCACAAACACGTTAAAAGTACTAATTCACCTCGGTCACAATAATTATTAGAACCTAAAAAATTGAAGTCATTTTTAAAAAATCATTGTTGAAAAGAATAAAAAATCAATGTTGTATAATTCTTAATTTAATAATTTGCAATGGACAGAGGGAGATTCAAGAAAAATGTTTTTAAGAATATAATACTATAGGTCTTACTTGCTAAGCGATACGCCACCTATCGTGAGATATACGGACTAGTACATCAGACATTACACTTGACTTTTTACGCAGCATTGTTTGAAATTTCCTGTTATTTTGTGATTACATGTTCTTTTAAGATTTGCATTTTTTTAAATTAATAATGTCAAATTCTTACTGTTGCGTGCCTGGGTGTAAGTCTTGGAAGAAAAAAAAATCCGGAAATTACATTTCATCGGTTCCCGGAATCAATCAAAACAAAGTTGTGGTTGAGGGTGTTTACGGCAAAACGATGACAGATCGACGTAAATTATGGATTACGAGCTGAGAATTGGCAAAAAGTGTCAAAATATATGGTCGTGTGCTCATTACATTTCAAACAAGAGGATTTTTTCAAAGGTAAACGACCTAACCTATAAATTTCTATAAATACATAACGTCGGCGGGTATTGTTCATTTGCAAATGCTAAACAGCGTAAGAATTTTTGAAACTAATAGCTGTACCATCCAGAACCTTCATATGATGACAATGTTAATTCATCTTATCGTAAAGAAAAGATTGGAGAAGAGATCGCACAAGAAGAAATTACAACCAGTAACTGTTGGCAAAACCTGCTCTCGCTCTTGTGTTGAAAAAGAGCTAGAAGGTAATGAAGATCGGAAGCAAGATATTGATGCTGCTGAAAGTTTAATTCATTTACTGAACAGTCAACCAAATTACGAAGGTCCGCAAATAAGATTTAGAGATTTTAAAGTGCAAGTGAATATGCCATTTCAACAAAATGTTTGTGGATTAATTTGTACTGAGTCAGCTCTTAAAAAGCTTCACTGGCTTACAAAGCTTTAAATTATTAGACTCAATAATGATGAATGTAAATCGGGCTTACAAAGACACTTTTGTGTACATAAATTACCAATCAAGAATAGAGTTATTTTAGTATTTGCTAAGTTAAAATGCGATTTGACATTTGCAATTTTGTCTGTGTTATTTGGAGTTACACCTAATCTGTGTAAAACTTACTTTTGTGATATGCTTCAAATCATTGCACAAATTTTCATCACCTGTTGTAAGATTACCAGATAAGAATGAATCATTGCAAATATGCCGGTCTGTTTCACCGATTTCAAAAATACCGAGATAGTAGTGGACTGCACAGAAGTGTTTATTCAAAAACCAAATGTTTTATGTTGTAGGCTTAGATTTTTATTCACATTATTAAGTCTCGTCCTCACGTTACAAATTTTATACGATTCCGTAACTTTTATTCCGGAAATCCGTAAAAAAGTTTACCGTTTTCATGTACGCAAAGTCTTGCATCAACGCAAGAACATTTTTAGTACCATTTCATTTTATCACCATATTTTTGCGCGGTCTGGTATAATCTGTACAAAATATGGAGGAATTATTTAATAATTATAATATAATCAGATACTTGAGTATTGTGTATGTTTATCATAAATATAAATCCCAACAAAAACGTTCAAAAGCGTAAGTCTATTTGGGTACGGGAGATATTATTTAAAAAAAAAATGCAAGATTTTTATAACTTAGTTCAAGAATGCGATTAAATGATAGCTGGAAACACTTTAATTATTTTAGAATGTCTGTGGAAGAGTTGTGATTACTTTTAAGTTTTGTGGGTCCGCTAATAACGAAAAAGCATTTTATACGTGAATCAATATCCGCTGCTGAAAGGTTATCTGTTACATTAAGGTAGGTTGTAAATTTCTATTTGTAATTCATATATTTCATGTGAGATTAATAAATGATAACTAGCTGTACCATCTTTTTTAGATATTTGGCTTCTGGAGCAGCATGATTTCTATGTCATATGCATATAGGCTAGGAAAAACAACTGTCTCCAATATCATAAATGAAACATGCTCTGCAATATGGGAAGCATTACATGATAAGGTTTTCTTAATCCCAACTGAATCAAACTGGTTAGAAGTAGCTAATGGATTCAGCAATTCATGGCAACTACCCCATTGCATTGGTGCTGTCGATGGGAAACATGTAATCATTCAAGTAAGTTATAATTCATTTTAATGTAATACTACATATTTTGGTTTTTCTAGGCTCCCCCAAATGAAGCTTCTCAGTTTTATAACTATAAAAATAACCATAGCATGATTCTCATGGCAATTTGTGATCATCGGTACAGGTTTACATTAATTGACATAGGGGCTAAAGGAAGGCAAAGTGATGGTGGCATATTCAGGTATTCAGAGATGGGGCGTCGTCTATTCAATAATAGTTTGAATGTACCATCAATTGCTTGTATTCCTGGCTCACAAATTTATATGCCATATTACCTTGCTGCAGATGATGCATTTCCTCTGTGTACAAATATTATGAAACCGTACCAGGACGGTTTTTGCCAAAAGAAAAAGAATCTTCAATTACAGGTAGTTAATAGTAGCAAATTGTTGAAAGTAATTTTTATACACTTTTATATTATAGGCTCAGTCGAGGGCGTAGAGTATTGAAAATTCCTTTGGAATACTAGCGTCTAGGTGGCGAATTTTAGAAAACCAATTATTGCTTCATTAAACACAATAGAAAAAATTATACAAGCTACAGTATGCTTACATAATTTTCTTTTATAAATAAGGAAACTAATAAAACAACAAAGCAATATTGCCCAGATATAATTATGTTGACCATGAAGACCATAATGGCAATTTGTTATCAGGACTACACCATGAAGAAGGGCAACAATTAAATTTACTTCCTGCTCGCTCTTTAGGTATTAACAATAGCAGTCGTATGT
The DNA here is from genome assembly GCA_030710515.1 of Abscondita cerata. NCBI lineage: Eukaryota > Metazoa > Arthropoda > Insecta > Coleoptera > Lampyridae > Abscondita > Abscondita cerata. The sequence goes on along the minus strand of JALBCR010001483.1, from coordinate 8,796 downwards.
GTATTCAAGCAAGAGATAATTTGGCTACATACTTTATGGGGAGACGGTGCAATTCAATTTCAGTGGCAAAAATGATTTTTATATAATATTGAAACAAAAATTTATTTAAACTTTTTTTATACTTATGTAATTTATTTGTCGTCTTATAACTAAAGCTGATCTTCTTCAGCGCAAATTGCATCATATGTCTTTTTAATAAATCAATTTCCAATTTTAATCGTTTTCTTTGCGGTAATGTTTCTAGCATTTTCTGATATGCGAAGAGCAAATTGAGTTTACAAGGGGACCACTAGTAGGCGTGGCTATTGTGACTGGTGCTGGTAACGTTTTATAGCATCTAACAATGCTATTTCAAGATCACCACTTTTCTTGGTTTTGCCTAAAACTATTTTCATTTAGCGAAAGTGACAAATGTTAAACAGATTAACGTACCTTTTATTTTGCTTATTGTGTTACTATTATAACTTTCACTACTACTAGGGCCTGGTGATACTGTCACACTTGAGATTAGGTTTGTTTTTAGTCCTCAAATTACTAAACTTAATAAAAGTATATTGCAATTGAATATTAACTTTTGGTCTAGGATCCATAGTGTCGCTAAAGAAATTTTAGTGCATCGTAATACTTCCAAATTTTCTTGGTTTTGGTACGACCTGAACCACTAGGTATGTATGTTTCAAATCAGTTTTTGTTTTTAAATAAGTATCTCTTAGATACCTCCATTTTTTTGAATTATATCTATTGAAAATTTACCTACAAATCACTGAAATATAAATATCTTTGAATATAAACTTTTAGATAGTACCTTCTAAACAATTGAAAATTTCTAACCAATTTGTCTTTTATGCTTTTTGATCGTAATTCTAGTGGTAACCTGGAGTCCCACAATGCTGGCATGTTCTGAATTTTTCCAATAAGGATTTCTTCAAATGTACTTGCACTACCATTCTCCGACTCTGTTGGTTCACCTTCGATGTCTTCTACCACAAAATGTTCACATACATTTGAAACATCAATATTTGTATCACACCTATTACACCAAATCTACAAAAATGTGTATTTAAGATGCAGTTTAAAAATTTACTTATAATTACCCTTGATAAGAATCCATAATTGGTATTCAGTCAATGAATGAATGAAACGGGTATTAATAAAGAATGAAATTCCGATTCACAACTATAGTTTTTTTTAAATCACAAACATAACACGACATAACCTAAAATCGCTTATTTTTATGGAAAGGGTAGTAGCTGGTCGGGCAAAGTTGAGATGTTTCAACTTTTATAAAATCCGCAAAAAGTTGACATCTTCCCGATTTTCACTTCTTATTTCAAATATTTCAATAAATCCGATAAAGTTCTTTACGGATTTCGTATGTGAGAACGAGGCTAAGTCATCAGAAACAGGAAATTTATGATAGGTGTTTCTGCCTGGTGGGTTATCACATTCATTAGTGATGCATACGGGTGGGAGAGCATCCGATAAGGCAATATTTGAACAAAGTGGTTTAAAATGAAATTAAACGAAGGTTCTGCCATAATGGTAGATAAAGGTTTCTTATTGACGACATATGTGCTGAGCATAACATTAAATTATATCGACCTCCTTTTTTGAAAAAAGAAGCTAAACTTACTGCTGAGGAAGCGATTTTAATAGAAACATTGCTGCTGCCAGATTCACATTGAAAGGTGTAATCAAAGAATATTTAAAATATTATCTGGCAAGTTTCCATTTTCGTTAATGTATTTAATTGACGATATATTTCGGTTGCTTGTGCCATAACCAATTTGTTCTCCCATTCTAGCCGATGACAAATTTCTGTAATTATAATAAATTTTACTTCAATTTTGCTGTGTTTTATTAAAAAGTTTCAATACATAAATATATAGGTATAAAATTTAAACCAATCACTCTCAAACTTGAGAACACAAGTTATGCCACATTTTTCCCAAAAGTTCAACTTAACTTTAGTTAGCATTAATTTTGAAAATTCGTAGTCATGAGGATTCTCAATATGTGAAGTGAGTTATCATACGAAGCATATAACGCCAAATAACACACATTTAAATTTAACAGACTCATTCCTAAATTAATTTGGCCATAATATTGATGGCGCTTTTAAGTTCGAAATTGTTATCATCGGTACATGTTAGAAATTTTGCAGATTTCATGGCTTGTAGAATTGTTGAAGTTTTTCCTATAATAAAACGTGTACAAAGTCAAATTAACATTAATTTTACAAATTTTATACCTTCATATAGACACTTTATCTCCAATAGGGCTACTGGTTTGTGTCCGTCAAAGATTACCCCATCAGGAGAGAACCCAAGCCAAGGATTTGAGGTGGAGCTTACCATTCCAAACTCTCTAACAGTAGCCTCAGTTAACCTGACAAAGCTCCTTGCAGCATCCTCAAATTGGATTCCATGACGCGTATATTTATTTTTATATTGACTGGGGAAAAGTATTTTAGAGACACAGTCTTCCAACCTTCAACAGTCGACTTTCTACATGTATAGATATCATAACACCGACTGCCAGTTACACGATACTTTCTCTCATTGTGCCAAAGCACTGCGTTGTGCACTTTTATAAACAAAGCAGGGTCGCCCTCTTCCAGCAAATTTTGTAATTAGCCTGACAACAAGCCATAAGTTCTACAGAACTGCTTGAAACCTCTAACATTAAAATGGATTCTACTGAGTGATCCAGTAATATTTTACAGTAGAGATCATCAGTTTCACTTGAATCTTTTACATCAAGTGAAGAAGACACAGTACGTCCAAAGCTACAAATCGTATGTGAGAATATCTCATTACATTGAAGTTGAAATTTACCTGTGTTTGGAAAGTGCTGATGTAGGTAAAAATTCTATAAAAGAATTAATATTTCCATTTCATTCACATGAACATCAACTGTGGGTGCTTTTTAATGCATGGCATGTCTCGTACTGGCATCGGTTTATATTTTTCTTGAAATGCGTGTTTTGTTGAGCCCAAACACACCCGATGTCAGTTTGAGATACAACCTCAATATTACACAGATCGTTTCTGCAACACAAAACAAAGTAACAAAAAGAAACAGTAAGTAAAAGTAAGAATACTCGCACTTTTTGTACACCATAGCAGGGTAGCAGATATATGCTTACAACGACCCCATTCCCTGCTTTGCAGCTACAAACCATTGTCCTTATCTTTGCTTTATTGGCATCGATACAAAAGTACCTGTTATTTCGTGTGGATTCGACGTCAAAGCAGTTGTTTGAAGGCAAAGGGCGAAGATCCTCAGCTCATCTATCTGTCCCTGTCCCTCTCTGCCCACATAAAATCAAATGCCCAGCATGAAGCACTTCCTCTCCCTCATAAATGCATCTCGAATTGTTGTCAGCCCGTAGATATTCCATGTAGTCTACAAGACTTAGCCGAACAGGAATATCAGCATCAGATATATTCATCATCATTGCACCTACAATAGAAATATTAACTAAGTACTAATAATTAAGTTAAAATGCATCTCTTGACAAAGGCAAAAATCATGGATTTAATACTTTACTTACTTGTTTTATTTATGAAGAGTTCGCAAAATATGCCTTTTGACTTACAAGCTATTAAAACTTATGAACTACTTATGAAGAACGTAAAAACTTAAAATGTTGAAAATTTAACACGTAACACAATTAACTCACAACAAGAATGTCAGATAAACTAGTTCCAATGTCGACCGCAATGGCGCTGCGAGCTTAAAAATTTATACGTATAAGTTGTCTACCTTATAATTTAAATTCCGATAACAAGGTCATATGCATTCAAACGTATTCAAGCAGTAGGAGTAAGGAAATCTGACCAAATTGTAAACGAAAACAGTTATACCCTCGACACACCGAGAGTAATGATCATTAATGTTAATGGATCACAGCAAAATGATCATTACGAATTTTAAGGTGACAGACAAAAATCGTTCCAACTCTACAAAATCAATGAGTTTATGGATCAGCCATTTTTCTATACGGTATTTTATTAACCTAACCTAACAAATTACAATTTTTATAATTTATAACAACTCCATTTACCGAAGGTAGTAATACGGATATTATAAAGCAAACTAGAGGAAGTTTAAAATAATTCAGATTACAAAGTTTTAATTCTAGTTATAGACAATATTATATCAAAGAACCTTATCAATAATGCGACGAAGAAAGAATATTAATATTTAGTGATATGATAGTAAAAAGAAGAAGAGTACAATTACTAGATATATTTGGAAGTTTAGTATAAATATTCTGTAGTTATTACCAAACAGCGTTTCCTTGTATTTTATAGAAGAGAACTAGTAAATGTTGGGAAGAAGAGGTAAAACGCCCCTAATCAAAATATTTAATTGAATACTGTGTGGACAGCAATATAGTTTTCCAATTGCACCATTATCTTGCTTAGTAAACAATCCACTAACTTTAGAAAATCAATATTCGCTCGACAAAAAATCGCTATTTGCTTTGTATGCTTTAGGCAGCAATGCAGAATACCCATTACAAGTTAAATGCTTCTTGGTGTGGGAATAACCACTGTCTGAGAAATCGTAAGTGGAAGGCTATTGTGTGTGTGTTTGAATTCCACAGCAAAAATATCTTTCTTGTTATCCCCTTTCTAACAGATGCTAGAAACAATTTTGCGGGCTTTGAATTATTGTGGGATTTTTCACAGTGCATGGGTGCAAAGTTGATGGATGTTAAGATTGAGGTTTCTCCATCCAAAATATTAGCTTTGGACTATTATAATTATAAAGGCTGGTATTCATTGTACTCCGTTATCAGTTATTTAATCACCTGTGGATGCAATTTTACTTACATAAATATTGGCTCACCTAAGGCACACGATCTGTATATTTTGAAAATCTGCTCTCAAAGAGCATTGTAGAAACAGAATTTATATAGAACATTCAAGAATAATGCAAGGGATAAAGTAATTCGTACTGTTAATTGGCTACCGCATTCCAATTGGAAAATTTCTATGATAGCCCTTTCCTTATATGCAAATTAATCCATTCAAGAAAAAACGTTCAACTACCGCTTGTCAAAATGTGCAGGCGAGTTGAAGAAAAATGCTTTTGGTCGATTGGAAAGTAAGATTTCGTAGACTACTGAAGGGCTTAGAGGTTGATATTGACCATGTACTCTAGAATAATAAAAGGTATTTTTGGGCAAGCAATATAGTGGTGATTACATCTCGCACATTGACCACACTATAGAGTAATGTCAATAATCATTAGCAAATCCAGCATGCGCATCGAGTATTCATGGCGCAACGGTGTAAACATAAGAAATGCAATTGCAAAATATTTGTGTTAAGTATATTTATTTTTAATTTTATTGTTTTTAATACAACTTAAAAATTCGGGACACACTTTTTCATGAAGTTAGGCAGTCTACTTGAGCTCACTGTAGAGCCTCATTTTGTTTCAATTCTGTTCTGCCAGGTCACGGGACAAGTATTTTTGCAGCAGCAATCACCGCAAATCTTGATCGCCTGTTTTAGAATTTTTTTCAGAGGAACAAAATGCTGCACTGCCACTTGTACTTGATGAAAAGAGAAGACGAGTCATTGGCAACCTTGGGAATTGGACGAATGTGATTCTTCGCTCTAGAATAAAAATAATAAATAATTGATATGAAATATAAATAAAACGTACCTCTGGTACATGCTCATTGTTTTGATTATCCGAGTTTGATACTTCATCCTCTAACATAAACACCTCTAAAAAAATACCATTATTAAACAGAATACTATAGTAACTTTCCCTGCAGTAATTGGAAATCCATTTAAATTATAATGTAAACACATTTGTTTAAAAAGTAACAAGTCAGACTTTTAGATAAATACATACCATCCCACATTTCAAAACTTTCATGTACCAAAGATGGATCACAGGAGACCCTTAAATTTTATTAATTTGTCGTAATATTTCCAATTCGACCCTTCCTGACGGCCTATTACTTTCTTTCTCTGATCTTTAAAAAAATTATTTTAACATATTTACATTTCACTATAATGAAGTACCTGTATTACTTTTGTGGTAAAATTGTTAATTTTCGTTTTTATGTCGTTGCCTTCACTCCTTCAAGTTCATTTCCCACAAAGCATAATTTAATAAATAATAGCACACATGGGAATTTCTTTTTCTGTCTTCGTAATCGGTTATTTTTTTCCCACAAGTTCAGCAAGGCTGATTCTGATTCGTTCGTCCATTTAATCCTTTGGAACACATCTCAGACGGTATGTCCACAGACAAATAAGCCACTTCGTATCGTTGTTGCTGATTTAAGCGCTTTGGCCATTTTGTTGCCAAGGTAGCGCCACATTGAAAACTGACGGATGTTGCGCCGAAATCGTACGATTATCGTGTCTAGTTAATTGAAATTTAATGATCATTAACATCTAAACGACGTTTCAAATGATCATACAGGCTCGTTACGTGACAATAATAACAACCAAATGATCATTAAAGCCTTAATACCCGTCACACTCATGTGTCGAGGGTATTACAGTAATTGCTAAAAACATTTTTCTTTGAACCTTCCCAGAACTGAATTTTGACAAAACCAGTAGTTTATTGTCGCAATAAATGTAAATGATTCTTCTACTTATTTATTTATCATCCCAATACGTGAATGTTGCGAACTGTTTTTAATCAATTAGTATACTGCATTTGAAGCTATTGTAACCTGTTTTTTAGAAAACGTCGCATCAGTTTAAAATTATATTTCAAACACTTTGACAATGCAACAGAATGATGAATGTGTATTTACAAAGCCAAAATATTAAATACGATTGAAAAGTTCGTTCTGAAAAGTATAATTTCGTTCATCCTTATTATAATGTCAAGATAGCAATAAAGTCACATCACACATCTAAGTATGTGTTTTGTTTTTAATTATGTTTTACTTTATCTTATGAACAATCGTTCACCAAATGCTCTTTTAAACTACAATGTCGAATAATCATATCATATATTTCTTATTTAGCAGTCGCACTTTATATTTTCAAAATAAAGTGAGTGATTAGTATTTTCTGGAGCACGTTTCTTGCAACTATTAGAAATTAGGAATGCGACAATACATATTTATTTTTTTTCGCCTTCTTAAAACATCCTTGTTTCGTGGAATTGTCTTAACAAACACCGCTTGAACTCGGATTTTGGTCCGATTGTTTTTACATTTTTTCTCGTAAATTGCCAACGAAAGCAAGTACACGAAAACAAACGAATAAATAAGCGGCAAAATCTAAGCATTAGTGGTATGACCCCGATTATAAGTATCAAGTTTATTTGTTTTTAAAATTAACCAATTTATTAGGTTGAGTATATACAAAGAAAAAAAGAACTAAAAACTAAATTCTCCTTATCTCACAAACCATACCCTTTTTTTTATTTTTCCGTTTCTCTTCCTTTCATTTCTTCTTTCCCCTTACACCTTACGAAAGAAAGTCGACGCCGATTAGTCGTTTATGCGACCGCAAAGTGCTACTAGGCGCCAGGATTGTTGCTTGATACTATGGGACCGTTTTTAGTTTATATATTAGCGGTTTTAAGCTTCATGGAAGGGATAGAGAGATGTTTTAGATGGTTTAGGTATCTAGGGATGTTAGTAAACACGTTTTCACAAGTTTCAAGTTTCTTGGTGGTGGATAACGAAGTTCGGTTACCGTGGTGGTAGGTGGTGGGCGATATTATTTTTGTAATCTGCATGTCGAAACGATTCGTTTGAGTACCCACTTCGTAGGGTTAGAAAGTGGTTTAAGACAGTCGGTGGTGGAGGAGGTTTTATATGATTCATACTAGTATCAAATGAGCAGAATCATTAGAGTACTTACAACCTATAACGGAAGCGTTAGTTGACTAACTTTTTGGTGGTGGATAAGATACTTTGCTTTGTGTAAGCTTCCTGGTGGAGTGTTGGTGGTGGTCACTTTAGATTCGTAAACTACATTCATGAGGAGTCATTTGAATACCTGTCATTTATTAACTACTATTCATTATATGACCTAAACGAATTCTTGGAAACATGATTTGCCAAGAATTAAACGTGAAATGTTTTTAGAAATTACTACATAACTCGTTTAGGTTAGCATCTGCTTAACGTTATCTGATTGTCGTATAAATGCTCAAAACATTTTTTGTTAAACCGTTTCGGGCGTAGGGTACCAGTGGATTCTGGTGTTGTTATTGCTAACAATGAGAAAATATTTTTCGGACTTACAATAGGTACATTAAAAAGCTTTGAAGTTTTCTTTTCAGTTAATTTATATAATAGTAGAGTACTTCCATTAAAGAAAAAATCGTCCAGAATAGACTTCGTGTGGGTTTTGGTGTCACAAGCTAAAATTTACAAAGAATGAAAGGTCATAACACACTGATTGTAAATGTCAAGGCCGTCCAAAATCGGTCCATACATTAGTGCATAAACACGAAAACGAGGGAAAGAAGAAATAATATCGAATTTTTCTATAAATAGATTACAATTTTGTTGTATAGTAAAAGTTGTGTAAATAATAATTGTTAAACATTGCCATTTACATTGGCTCTACGGGAAGAATGAAACTTAAAAACGCCATTATCTCAATTCAACACCATAAAAACTTGATAAATTTTGAACAACTTTTTGCGTTTACATCGCGTTATCAAATAAAACGGAAGCTTAAATAAAAAAAAATTATTCTTAAAATAATTGTACTTTGTACTTAATTTTATCTGTAATATTAAACCAAATATGTAATAGCAATACGTAACTGAACGAAGTAATGA
>JALBCR010001482.1:0-100070 GCA_030710515.1 Abscondita cerata | reverse complement strand
AATTCAGAGGCCATTTTGTAATTAACAATAAAAAGCACAAATAATGTCACCAAAATCGTGCGCAACACTTTTTTTATTTTACAAATTTAGTGTGGAGATTTCAGGGGGCTATTTTTATTACAAATGAAAGTTGTAAAGTAATATAATATTTCGTTGGGCATTGATAGTTAATTAACCACTAAAAGCAGAACAACATGTAATTTCTAAAACAAAATGTTACTTGCAACTTTTGTTCAATAGATTTGGATTTAATGAATTGAAAGACAAAGTAAAATTGTAATTATATATGTACATACATATACAGCTTAAATTCCATAACACTGCATGTTGAATTTTCAGGGCCATTGTTAGTATATCTTAATTTTAAATCTTAAAATCGTGTTAATGATTTCCTTATAATACACAAATTTAAGGTGAAGATTTCAGGGACTATTTTTTATTACAAGTAAAATTGTAAAGTAATATAATATTTTGTGTGCACTGATAGTTAATTAAGTACCAAAGCGGGAACAACATTTAATTTCTAGAACAATATGTTACTTGCAACTTTCTTTCAATACATTTGGATTGAATTGAATGAACAAAATAAAAATTGTAATAATAAATGTACATACATATACAAGCTTAAATTCCACAATATTATCATGTTGAATTTTTAAGGGCCATTGTTACTATATATTAATTTTATTAGGACAAAGTCAAAATGGTCAAGTGAAAATTGTTGATGAAATAGACTGTAAGCGTTTAAAGTAATTAACAACAAAATCGAGAACAAAATTTTGCTTTTATGTCGAAAATTTCATAAAATTTAAGGGGTCACATCTAAAAGCAAACTATACTTACCTGCAAAATTTTAATCAGAATTTCTTGTGGATTTTTGAATATACTTACATTTTGGTATCATTGTTTAATAGTTAACATAAATAATTATGAGAATGTATTAAGGGTAAAATACAAAATTATTATCTTCATTCAGGGGCCGTTTTCAATACAGGGTTATTCACTATAAATTACCCACTTTTAATTATTTTGAATATAAAGGGTAAAAAAAATACGAAAATTTTTTTGTTTCACTGTAAACCATTTTGGTGATTTAATTAATGAAATGTCAATTATCAAACACAACATTTGTCATTTACATGGCTTACTTTGACAATGTTAACAATTCCGTATTAAGTAACTATGTTATTCTACGATTAATAACTCAATAACGGCTCAAGATAAAGACAACATATGATATATTTTGAAATCAGAAAAAAGATCTTTTAAAAATGTAATAATATACAGGGTGTTACATTAAAAATACATTATATTTTTGTTTTGCCCTGTAAACGGCGAGTAACTGAACTATTGATAGCATTTTAAGAAAATTTAGTTAGAACCATACAACTTTCATGTATAACTTTTTTTCCTACGAGCAATAATAACGATAATAAGGGTTGGGTAATTTATAGTGACTATTACCTGCATTCAGGGATATTTTGACTTAGTTATTTAAAAAACTTGGGATTTTTATGAAATTAAATTTTTGATTAAAACCGTAAAAATTAACAGTAAAAGCACGCACAACACTTTTAACCTAAAGTCTTTAAATGTATTTTTAGGGGCCAATTAAAACGTAACTGAAATGTTAATTAGTTTTATGAAATAATTAAATAAATGGTATAATTTCTTATAGGTGAAATTTTTTTTGACTTTCATAAGTAACTAACACGAACATTTAACTTTCAAGTCAAGAACTAATTAAATTTTGAATGCTTACTTTAATTAACGAGTGGTAGGGTTCATAATTAATTAAATTACTTGAGTTTTACGGTTTCTTTCAAAACTTTTTAAATTATTACCAAAATGACAAACTCAAAATGTATCCCGGTAGAGGTTTTTGATTTAAAAAAAAATATAGGTAATAATTAAATAGCTGAAAACACACATATCTGAATTCAGGGGCCATCACCAATAAATTTGATTTCATCACTTAAAGAACAAATTAATTTTACAGCATAAGGCATCCAATTACTCAGATGAATGTTATAATCTTAAATTTTCAGGGGCCAGTTTATTATATTTTGATTTCAGTTTACTTCAGGAGACAATCAATTTTCAACAATGTTTTCAGAGTAACATTAAATATATTTGTTGAAGTACAAAGTAAAATTAATTTGTACTTTTGTTTAATCTAAATCACAATTTTGTTTAACTTTCGTTTCATGAATAACCAGAAATTTTACTATTTCAAAATACAATAATTATCGAAATATTAATAATTTTGTATTTACTAAACTTAAACAACGAACTGCGAATTACAATCAGCAGCGCAATATTTTCGTCGAGAAATCAAAGTAATCTCTAGAATAGCAATCACGAAACTACAGTTTAATCAAAGACGTGGAATTATGCAAATATTTAAGGACGAAAGTAAACAAAAGATCTTCTCGATATTTCAATTACATTTAACCAGAAATTCGCTTACTATTTGATAGTTATAAATAATAAATCAAAAGTTCTGGTTAATTGAAATTAATTAAGATCGAATCTTAAAGTTTATTAGTTTCTGTTATACGTTAAGCGTGAGCAAGCTGTGAATATTTGACATTAGTAACTTATATTGATGATTTTTCCGATTTATGACTGAACAATGCCAATATCTTGGAAGCACTTCGTCACAGATTTTTTGCTTCAAATTTGCATGTAATCTCGTCCGGGTCTGTCCATTAAACTTAACGGAATTTCGCTCTTTTTATTTCAGTGGCTAAGGATATTAACGTCTTTGTGGGGTAGTTCGAATTGATCTTCCATAAACCTGTCGATATTAGAACAATGCGGAGAATTGCACAGTGTTAAATGGTACAGGGATACCTCCAGGATATACGTTTACAGCCAATTGGGCCTTATTTCGAGAGCCGGAGTTGTAACGCAACTAAAAGGTAAGTGGTTCAATGATAATTACTTTCTTGAGTATGTTCAACTTGCCTCTAAAGTTTACGGAAATTTCCAAGCTTTGGAGTATGTGATCTTTGACTTAGGAACGTAAATTTTCGTGGTTGGTTTAATAATTCAATTAGATTGAGTCAAATATTTAGGCTTATGCTTCTAGATACTGCCCATTAATAATTAGTGCTTATGTGTTTAGCGTTAAATATGTGTTTGATGAGCTGGATTACATAAACATGTTCTAAATGGTCATAGAAGTTAAATAAACTAAAAAAATTAATTTTGTTTTTAAAATAAAATATCAGTCACAAAAAAAAATAGAGAGAATTTGGGTCACTTATAATAACGTACGAAAATAACGTACTTCGAGCAATTTCAAACGAGATTTCGACTGCATTTTAACAGAACTGTCAGTTATTATACTTTTTGTTATAATTTTTAACCTTAACTTAATTTTGTGGTAGTGAAAGTTTTCGCTCTCTACTACAAAACGTAATTAACATTCGCCGTAATAAAGTTTGGGTCATCGTTCTTATTTTTTTATTCATTTTCTTATACGCATGCGCAATAAATAACGATAACGGCAGAAACTGTTATTTTGTGTAATCCAAAATTTCCCTTATTCGAAGCTAATATTTTTTATAAATCACAAAAATATATATTTTATTATAATCTTCCTATATAAACTTCTTGCTAAGAGAGAAGAACCCTGCGTAAAACGTATCTGCATATAAATCATTATTAAAAACTTTGAGCATTAGAAAGTTACTAAAACAGTGTTGGCAAGATATGTGTCTGTCACTTGAAACACTAACCTTAAAAAGGAACAAGTGACAGCAATTAATAACTAAAAATACCGAATAAAGCAAAATTACATTGGACAGAACGTTAATATAAATGAAATAGCACGTTTCAGTCAAAGCGATGTAAGAGAAAAAAGTTCCGTCCTAGTGTTATCTTTTTCTATCAGTTTTAACAACACGAGCCTTCAAAATACTCTGAATTTTAAATTATCACCAAAAGTCAACCCAAGCCACAGATTATTAACCTTCTGTAGCCATGTTGATATCTTAATAAAAATAAATTACAGGTACAGTAATACCCCGACTTACGCTACCCCGTTTTACGCGAATTCGGAGATACGCGGTTTTTATTTTGGTTGCGTGCGCATCGGCTCTCCACTTGCCCGCTTAATGTTCAGTTTGCGACAGGTTCGAACGTGTTCCGCGTGGAATTGCTTTACGTGTACAGTGTGTTTTACTGATAATTTCTAATTATGTCATCTAAAAGAGAAAAAAATGAGTCATTTCAGCCTAACAAGAAAAGAAAAAACGCTGTCTTTGGAGTGTAAACTGAATATAATTAAAGACTTTGAAGCAAAGATTAAGATTTGTGAATTGGCAAGGAAATTTGACTTACCGGAATCAACAGTCCGAACAATTATAAAAGGTAAAGAAAAATTATGGAAGCTGTGAAAGACTCTCAATCTTTGAATTCAAGCATCATCCGCAAGCGTCACGGTATTATCGTTCAGATGGAAACATTTTTACAGTCATGGTGTGATAATCAAGTAAGAGTGAAAAAATTGTCCTGTTGATCAAAATACTGTCTGCTTTCAAGCAAAGCAGATTTTTGAAAGAGTAAAGAAGAAGCTGGAGAGGCGGCTAAAAATGAAGTTTTTAAAGCTAGTAACGGCTGGTTCAGCCGATTTAAGAGTCGTTGTAATTGGCATAGCATTGCAGAGAGTGGGGAGGCGGCAAGCGCTGATAAAGAAGCTGCATCTCTCTATCCAGAAAAACTCAAAACACTAATAGACGAAGGTGACTACACTAGCCAAACCATTTTCAACGTAGATGAAACCGGTCTTTTGGAAGAAAATGCCTAAAGAACTTTTATTGCACGTGAAGAGAAAACTTTTCCTGGTTTTAAAGCCGCCAAGGATCGATTGACAGTGATGGTTGGTGCGAATGCAGCTGGAGATTGTAAACTGAAACCTCTCTTAGTTTATCGCTCGGAAAATCCAAGAGCCTTAAAAAATACATCAAAGCTGGTTTTTTGCCTGTCATTTGGAAGTCTAATGCAAAAGCTTGGGTGACAGCTTCTCTTTTTGAAGACTGGTTTGGCCATCATTTTATTCCTGAAGTCGAACGTTACTGCCAATTAAAAGAAATCCCATTTAAAGTGATGCTACTAATTGACAATGCACCAGGTCATCCCTCCCACAACTCTAATTAATTTCGATCCACGCGTGAAAGTTGTATTTTGCCACCAAACACTACCAGCTTGCTGCAACCAATGGACCAGGGAGTCATTAAAACATTTAAAGCTTACTACACGAGGCGATCATTTGCACATCTACATGAAGCTATGAGACAAAACAACGAGCTTTCTGTTAAAGACTTTTGGAAGCAATTCAATGTTTTAGATGCTGTAAGAATTATTGGGCAATCTTGGAATGAGGTTTCACAAAAACTTTGAATGGCGTCTGGAAAAAACTGTGTCCATTTTTTTTTACTACTAAAACCCAAGGAGAATCAGCCCCAGATTCTGTACAAATCGATAGCATAATTGAAGAAGTGGTCGATATCGCCAAACAATTAAATTTAGAGGTCGATGGTGATGATGTTCAAGAATTGATAGATTCACACAACCAAGAGCTAACGATTGACGAGTTTATAGAAATGCGTGAGCATGAGCAGGACATTGATCAAACTGATTTGCTAGATCCAGTTAAATCGGAAAATCAAATGACAATAGCAAACTTAACAGAAGGTCTCAATTCAATTGAAAAGGGGTTGCAAATTTTAGAAAAAATAGATTCTAATGAAGAGCGTGTTTTTACTACAAAACGAGGAATAAAAAAGTTACTGGTCTGTTACGAGGAAATTTTGAGCGAGAGAAGAAAAAACTTAACTCGTCAGGCAACATTGTTAGAATATATGAAGCCTTCGACATCACAATAATTTCGATTTACGTTATTTTATTCATAACAATGTAAATTGTTTTATTATCTTACATTTTATTAAACATTTTTCTTTTAAATCATTGTTTTCTTTAGACTCTGGTCCCCGATTAAACATACTTTATATGTATTTAAATGCAAAGTTGAACCCCGACTTACGCAAATTCGACTTACACGGCAATCGCTCGGTCCCATCTATTGTGTAAGTTCGGGGTATTACTGTACTTAATAAAACAGTTTTAAATACTTACAGAAGACAGAGGTAATAGTAAACAATTTAGTCTTGAAAAAAGACTGTTTGTAAAAAAAGCAACAAAACGATCAAAAGAAGATAAAAACCACGCAGAACAAAACCCAAACACAAAACTCAAACGAATAATTAAAATTTTAAGGTTAGCTTGGCTTGGGTTGATTTTTGGTGATAATTTAAAATTTAGAGTATTTTAGAGGATTCGTGTTGGTAAAACTGACAGAAAAAAGATAGCACTAGGGCGGAACTTTTTTCTTTACATCGCTTTGACTGAAACGTGCTATTGAAGTCAATTTAGTAAATTTATTTCCCTCTTTGTTATGGTAATTTTCCGCAAATTGTACAAAATTTGTCGATGTCATAGTTTTCAAATTTTAACTTTTCTTGGAGCTAATAGGTGGCGTTCGTTGTTACTTTGACAATTTCTGTTACGGTCTTTGTTGATTTCCTTTGGGAAAAAGCGTACTATGCGCATTTCCGTGGCTGTTGTGATGGTGACCGGTGGTGTGTACGCCGTCATTTTTTTCTTCAATTATGTAATCTAATCCATCGTTTTCTTAGACATCAGCAATCTTCACCCCTAATTTAACGTGGTTACCAACATCTTTGTTTTTACTTTATTTTAGATCTAAGCAGTACTCTCGTGCAAGTACTGGTCTTCTAACGTAAAGCACGAGTTACTCTTATTTTTGAACGGGTCTGCTGCTCTTTCCACTACGTCAAATACGGCCGACGCAGAAGTTCCGTTTTACGCTACTAGCGGTATAAAGTACACGATAGATGCGTGGGCAGATTATCAATCCCTTTAATTTGCTACGACGTGTTGATAACTGCTACTAGAACTTCTAAAGTACTGTACATTATTATCAATCTCTGTGCTTCGGTGAAGCTCTTGCTTAGAATACACTGAAAGATTTTGCGGCGGCCGCTTCATAAGCAAGCTTTGTACTTGCGGCCGTCTTATTGAAATAAACTCTCGCTTGCTATACTGCGTCCTCGGTTCGTCCAAAGCCGTTCGTGCGCCCAAATAAAATTTTGAGATCGGTTGCAAAATAAAACGTTATCTGTACTAAGCTTCTTTGGTTGTAGTAGATTAATTATTGGTTACTATGCTTACTTGTAATAATACGTTCTAGCCCGCAATTAAATTTATATCGTATCGTTGTTTGAGTTAGTGTGTCTACTCATAGTTCACTATCAGGTTAAATCTGATAGATTTCTCGCGTAGGGAAAGGAGGGTAAAGTGGAATGGCTAACAATTAAAATTCATATTTGGTATATATTTTAATTTTAGTTGTTTTTATGCAGTGGGTATTATTAGTAGTAGCTTTGAGAATGTACAGGTGGAATATTGGGATGATAAGCAAACACAATTTAAAACTATTGAGTGCAATTAAATAATGTGTGCTTATTCCGATTTACCCACCTAGTGGGGTATAGTGAAATAATGGATGGGGGTAAAGTGAAACTGTTCAAAATAACGAGTGGGTAAAGTGAATAAACAGCATTTTCAAAAAAAAGAAACAAGTTTATTTAGTAACTTACGAAAAAATAATTTTTCCATGTCTCATGATTCTAAATTTTGGCAAAACACCTGTTATTTCATTCTTGTATATAACACTAATGTCATCAATTGCTGGAAAAACAAAGATATCAATATGCTGGCGATAGTTCCTCATGAATTTTACTTCATAGGCTACTTCCAACTCATGTGTTTCTTTACCAACTACTCGAATAATTTGCCCTACAAACTCTTTGACGACTTGCTTTTTACTTCCTTTAGTTGGACACTAACAAAATCATTCAAACAAATTTCTTTCTGGGTCACCGTAAATTTTGTTTCGAAACTTTCAAAGGATTCATTACTTTCACCGACAAAATTAGAATCGTCCGATTCTTGGCAAATATCGTCGGAGTCGTAGCTTTCTGATGACGATGAGCTGACACTGGTTTTCTTTTTAACACTTCTAGACGATTCATTACGGTTTTGTTTATAAGTCTTTGATTTTGTTAGTACTTCATCAGCGAACAAATCTCTCTTAACTTTCTTTGGAGGTTTAGTCTGACGTGGGGTTGCACAGTTCTTCAGTTCGTTCATATACGGTGATGCCGTTATTACGGCAGTTTGCCACGTTTTCGACTACCTTTAATAGACTGTTTAGGCACAACTTTCGGCAAAGGCAAAATCTCTTTCGGGGATATTAGGTTTACTGAACTGCTTAGAGAGGGTGTCTGCGGTCTTACTAATGTTTCTATTAAAGAACAAGTCGAAGTTGATGGAATTTCCTCATTGATACAAGCTGAAGTTGATGGAGTCGGTGTGTTCTCAGCTAGTCTATCAGTGCTTTCTGGTGACAGAATGTCATCCGAATTATTAATATTGGACGAAGAAGCAGCTGTGTTCTTGGTACGCATCTCTCTTTCTGTAAGTTCTGCCGGAGCAAAATCAACTTCTGTAAATATGTGAGGGTCATAGGGGTAAATACCTGTTTTTCTGAAGCCACTTTCGGCATTTGATAATGTCCCAGCCCTCACATAAGCCTTTGCAAAAATTTGCCCAACATCAGATAGTTCAATTATTTTGTTTGGTTTATTACGTTGCCAGTTTTTCAACTCTTGACTATAGAAATTATTCAAAGGAAACATAATGGCAACATCCAGTGGCTGAAGCCGATGCGATGTATGAGGGGGTATGGCCAGAATATGAACATGATTTTTTCTTGCATTTTCAATTAACGGTAAATTTTTACGTGAGTAGCATGTCCATCTAAATTAGTAATACTGGATTTTTTCTCAGTCGGATTTGTGTGTTTCAGGAAGTGTGGAAACCATATCTCAGCAAATATTTTGGATGTCATCCATCCTGATTTTCAGCTACAATACTTTCAGCTGGTAACCCAAATTCGTATATAGGATTGCGTCGCACTCTTGGTATAATGAGAAGTGGAGGAACATAGTGCCCCATTGCACTTAAGCACATTTCTACCGTCACCAACTGTCCTCGTTCTCCAGAACTAAAGCTTCCTACTTGCTTCTTTCCTTTCAAAGATATTATTTTGACAGGTTTGTTGGGGACAGTAGTAATACCTGTTTCATCGCAATTATATATTCTGCTTGGAGGAAAGGAGTATTTGTCGTATAGTGAACCAAGATAAGTAAAAAGGTTTCGATAGAAACTTTGTTGAACCCCGCAGCCCGAGCAGCAGAAGTATTTTCTGGAGTTCGTAAACTCAGTTCTGGATGCCGCTTTAAAAAGAGGTATAGCCAATCTTTACCGGCTAAACGTGTTTCTTTATTAAAGTTGTGGGTCTTTTTATTGAGCTCAGCAAATTGGAATGCCAGCGAACGGGTTCGTGGTATGACACGCCAAAAAATCGACGTTCCATCTGCAGGATATGCTCGACCAGATCATTTTCTTCATCGCTTGTAAAAATGGTAGTGAATCTACCTAACTTCTTTGTTGAGGCTTCTTCTGCAGATTTGCCACTTTAATGCGTCTGTTCAACGAAGCAACAGGAATACCAAATTGTCGAGCCGCTTGATTTTGGCTCAGAGTCCCAGATCTAACTGCAGTTATGGCACATTTCATTTGATCTTCAGACCAATTTTGTTGGTTTGTCTTCCGTTTATAGTAACGCGGCATTATTAGTCTGCAATATTAACAAAGCACATAATATAGAAAAACAAAATAGTTTTTTATGAAAAAGAAAATTGAGGGTAAAGTGGAATATTTCACTTTACCCCAATGACGGCATTTCACTTTACCCTCATTTGCATAAATTAAAAAACAGCGCCTAAATATTTTAAAACATAACCAACAAATTGTAACTTCTTATGATAATGTGGCGATGACATGCAGTTTTGACGTGAACAGATCAGAATTAAACCAGCGTGAACCCAGAAAAAGTATAACCATCGATACCTACCTTCAAATATTACAGCAAAAACACGCAAATCACATGTTTACCGGAAAATGAAATAATACTGTTTTAACATTCCATGAACACAATGCCACAATCTATGAATACCGGCTGGGTAACAGTTGACAATAGGTCCAAACGATGGCACCACTTAACAGCTTTTAATTATTAAATTTCACTTTGCCCCGTCATTTTACTTTACCCTCCTTTCCCCTATTACCTAATCAGTGGCGCCCGCCTTTTTTTTGTGTCTGGGTACGATAATAAAAGAAAACGATTTAAATTTTGAGTTTGTGTTTAATTGAATTTGAGAATTATTGGAATTAATTAGTCAAACTTTTCTAATTCACGACGCCTACCGAGAATACGTGCTGGCCGGGAAGTCATTTGAAAAATTCATTCCAATATTTACTTTTTAGATCGGCGAAAATAATTGAAGGAACTTTATAATTCCTTTTTAATTTTTGTAACTCTTAAATCTTACGTTGCATCTTTATTTTACACATATCTATGTCTTATTCCTACAATCGGTGCGTTATTTAGTTCATCAGAAAATATTGACGTAAGTATTTCCTTTGGTATTCACCATGTTTATCAAAATTTGCAACTTTAAAAATGGCTGCTCAGAGATTGATAATTCAAAATTACCGGGGATCTTTGGTGAAATTAATTCAAAATGTTCTATTCTGAACGTATTTATTTTATATGTAAAAATTTCAATATACTAACTTTTAAATAAGGTAAAAAATTGTTTTAATTAAAGCCCTAGGAAGAAATTATGGCTGCACTACCAAAGTTGTACAGCCAAGCTGTCTTGATATATAGTTTCCTAGAACTTTAAAAATAGTTTTTATGTTAAAGTCGTTTTGGTTCTAGATGAAAGAAACGACGTTGACGACAAACTGTCACAATGAATACAAAAAGTAACTGTGCAAGTCTTGCATGTACTACACGTATTACACTTGTCTCTGGTGAAATCTATGTCATCAACACGTTACTCCGGGCCAGTGGTGAAAAATTGATCACGATGCAGGCTTTTGTAGCAGATTTATGAGTGGAAGATGTAGGTGTCTCGCAGAGCGGGTGATTGTGTGAAGGCTTTTTCCTCCTTCTGGTGGTCGTACTGTAAAGGCGGTGTATTCGGCAATGTTAGTATCTTATGGGTCTCGACGTATACTGGGGGTTTTTGTGGGTGTATTTTTCGTTTAACTTTTGTTGTTTGTGTTTGGAGTTCTCTTTGGCGCTGCTACAGATGTTGGCGTGTTGTGGGTTGTGTGTTACTGCTGTGTTGTGAGTTTATTGTTGTTGCGCAGTTGCTCTGGCGTTACTTTATATGCTGCAGTACTGTTTTCTTTAGAAACGAATTGGTACAATGCGTTGTACTTTAAGACGTCAAAACTGGACCTGATAAACTTCTTTTTGGTACCTGTATGCAACAAGCAGTACGTTGAACATTTATGGCCGGTAGTAGCTTGACGAATCAGTTAACGCGCGTGCTGTTTCACCACGTTCTGCATGTGACATAAGAAGAACGCTAGTTTTCGGACTTTGTTAGCTTCATAACGCGTGCGCTTTGGCACAGTTGAACGTAGAAGATTTGGGTTTGTTCAGTTCCTGAAGACGCATGTGTGTCTGCGTCTTATCGTAGTTATGGCATTTGCGGATGTTGCAGCGGTAATAAGCGTTTATGGACGTTCCGGCAGTTTCAGGACGAATGCGTGCGTGAGCTTGGTGATCCAGCGCGTCTTATTTTTGACAGGTGATGGAAGTCAAAACCAAGCATCCTAAGCTTCGTGACGTGTGTAGGCAAGCATGCTCTCACGCAGTTATACGTAGAAGACTTAGGTGTCTGGATTTCGTGACGTGTATGTGGTGTGATCATTGACTGCTATGGGCACGTCTTGATCAGGCAGTTCACTAAAGCAGCAGTAGTGTGATGTTGTCTGAGAATGCGTCTCTCACATCGAGTGTAATTGTTTGAGCCCTGCTGTGTTTTTAGGTCTACCTAATATCTACAGACAGCTTCCTTCTAATGACTTCATGGCTTCCTCAATTTTCCTGCTTCAAATTTTCCGTAATTGCTTAGTTCCTTTTATCATTTTGCTCCTTTATTTTCCAACAAATTATCTGCAATTTCTCTTAACTTGCATCATATGATCAACATTTTCCTGCTCTATTGGGTTTTGCCAGTGAGCAGGATTACCTCAGCGTTATCACTCACATTATGTACATCAGTTTCCTTCCTCACTTTTCGTCAAACTCAGATTTATCTCCATAGTATGCAATACACAAGTTTATCTTAATGATATACCATACACATGGTTTCAAATTCATACATTGCAACGACCTTGCGATCATTGCATTATGTCATCCCAAATCGCATAGTTAGTAAGTGTACTTGGATCACTAAATAACTGTGAAATTGACACATAAACGTTTTATATCTATATATTTTTTAAAGAACAGATGCCGAACGTTCAGCATGTTTTAAAAAATATAAATTAATAATAATGCGTTACGGTTTAATTGTAATCAAACTATAAATTAAGTCAGTTTTAAATCTGACCTGAAGCTCTGTTAGTCAAAGAGGTAACGTGGATGTACTTAGGAGTAACTAGATTGAAGGATTTTACACGGAGAAAGAAATAAATAATAGGGCGTCACCTAGTAGAACGTGTAGTAAATCTTCGAGAGCAAAATTTCTGGTCACAAAAACAAATCATAAAATTGTAGAACTACTAGACCTCAAGAAACCAAAAACATATATAAAATAAACAATAAGATGGGGTAGATAAATGCACAATACAAATTACTTAGGTAAGTTAAATCAATCGATTTGTTCTTCTAAGACTAAAGTCAGAAACGTCCGAATATTTACTAGCCGCACCGATAACTACACCACTGGAAAAGGGCGTGGTTGCAGTATAAATTTGTAATCGCTTTGAGAAACAGGTAACTAAATTTTACAGAAATTTCTACACACCAATATCATCATTATTTCTTATGTCTCACAGGCATCTATCTCATTTTATTGCATTACAAACACACTTCCAAACACAGTATTTTTCTTTGTTTTTGCGTTTGTTTGAATGACTTTATTAAATGTTTTAGTACAAGTATTTTGGCTTTTACAATTTCCAAACAAGGTTTTTTAAAATTGTTGAATACAATTTGTGGGAAAAACAAAACCTTTATTTAAGAAAATGTTAAGGACAATAAATAAGGAATGTAAAATCCTCATAACATGCGATAATTATGAACAGAAAAAATTATCTCAACTTGGGGAATGAAAAAACAAAATAACAAAATCATATGTTTTAGTGGAACACTTGTCTGGACAGATATGGTAAGTTTTATATAAGTGGATCTTACCAATCAATGAAGTGATTTTGAGACTGTAACTTGCTGTTCGCATAACAGTAAAAAGTCAATTGCAACACACACAGGGGGTGGATTCGTACCCCCACTCAGTTGCCATTACAATCGAACTACAGTAAACAGTACCTGTATATTAGACATATGTTCCCACCAATGGGTTAAGTTGCCAAATTACGTAAGGTACCGATACCCGACAGCAAATAGCGCAATCACATTAAACAAATTTTTCGAAAGATCTTTCAAACACATCAATTAATTATAATGCGTAAAAGTTAGGTTGTTAAATTTGCGTTAGAATACAGATACAATCACGCGTAAAATATAAATTTTATAGAGAAAGCATGCAATATTCTAATGTTTGTAGACTGCGGTCATAGGTAGGCATGTTTGGCAGCTACAATATCCCAGGGCAGATAAAGAGTAGTAAGGTAAATAAGTAGACAGACAGTAACAAGATGTCCAGATTTGGATGGCTATACTAGCTCCGAATGATAAGGTAGAGGTCACCGGTTATCTTCGATGAAATCCTCGACAGCAGGAGAAACAAGAATCAGTTTTGTAGCGATCGATGGTAAAATAGAGATTTTACGAAAATAGGAATACGAGAAGACAACCTTGAATAATGTCGCGTGCTTATCCCTCAGTATATTGAGAGTTTTTCCTTGGGTTTTATATACATGATTACTAAATCTGGATTCTCCAAGTCATAATTTTTGGAAATACGACCACTTCGTACACCAACGTTTAAATAAAGGACGTGATTTGCAATTTTTGTCACGGAAACGGTACTAATTTTTCAGTGTAGACGACAAGTAAAGTGGCAAACTCGCTATTTAATGAATTTTAAGTCAATGCTACATGAATGTACGGACGCAACCTTACTTGCTTAAACTACAGGCGAATTTTTCTACTACTTTTATGTCGCTAAAAAGTGAATTTCCATTAATAGCAAAGAAACCGTTACAAATTCACCAGCGTTAAAGATCTAGGGTTACCAAACACGAGAAAGTATATAGCAAGTTAGCATAAGCATGACTAAAATAAACACTTCAAAGAAAATCGCTTCTGTAATAATCAAAATAGTAGTGCTAGTGCCACTGCCAGTATCAGTGGAATCATTTCACTAAATAATTGTGTGACTATGAAGCTATGAATCCAACAGTAGCCCTTGTTGCCTATTTAACAACTGTACTGTGGTAATTAATAAATTGCTCTATTAAGTAATTAACTCACCTTCGGCTCGTGTTTTAAACTCTGCAACTCGTGCATAAAAGTCTTACTTCACACACTTGTATCATAAATATTTATTATTGTCAATTATATAAACGGATTTTTATGAACCTATAATTATAATATAATACAATATAATGTAATATAATATAATATATTATAATAAAAGTAGTATACAAGTAAAGTTAAACAATGCCAAACTACTCTAAAAGTGACCAAAATTTTACTTTTTATAACTCGTTACAAAAGTTTTTGAATATGTCAAAATTAGAATGTATTACTTTTAAAAAATGTTTTTATTAACGAAACGGAATCCCGTACATTTGTTTATCGTGAACTAATTTTTAATTTTCATTGGTGCGCTAAAAATTGTTTGTTAAGTAATCATTTCATTCTTGTAAAATATTACACGTTCGTAAGAATTTATTTGTGGAAAACAAAAAGTCTATTGTATTTCGCAATCGGAGAGTACGCATTAAATTCAGACAAAAACGTGCAACCGCCCCTTGATACATAATGAAACTGGGAATGATGTATATATATATTTACAATCTGGGTTCAGTTAAACTTCACACAAGAGTATCGATTTATTGTTCATTAAAAATGGTAGACTTTTTATCGGAAAAAATATGACCACCCATGTGTATAATACTTTTTATTGTGCAAAAGTTTTGAGAGTTGATTAGATTCTAGTTAATTAACTTGGACAGGTTTTGCCACAAACTCTAATTCAATATTTTCAGTAAAGAATTAATTAAATAAGTTACAAAATTGGAGTAAGATTTATTGAGCTTTAAATAATATCTAAATGGTAAATGGGCGGTTTAGATTTTCCCAAACTTTCTTCGAGAAAAACTGTAATTAATTTGCGTCTTGTATTTTAAAATAAAATTTTCTTCGTTTTACATAATTGAATAATTAAAGGTTTTTACAAATTTCGGCGTTAAAAAAAAAGTTATAAGTAGAAATTGGGCGTGTAATTAAAGACGATTGACGACGAGCTTATGGAAATTTTTGCTCTCATTTTTTTGGTTTTTAAGCAGAGATTTAAGCACGTAGTATGCATGTAATTACTTCTGGGCATAGAGGTATTAAAACCCGCACCGTAACTCATATGCATAGCGCAGCAGGGATGTTAACTCCTACACGAACCGCAGCAGGACATCTGAAATAAGCGCTATAGGAACCGATTTTCTGTATGCCCGCTCCACAACATAACAGAGATGGAGCATTGTATAGTCTGAGTAATGTGCGTTCTGTAGTAAGTCTACTTTCACGGAGGATGGATGTAAAATCTGGGATAAAATCAAATTAATCACCCTAATTTCCAGACGCACTAAAACGAGGAAATTCAAAAGCGAGAAGCGCGACGCGTGTTTTGCGTTTCGGAGTTTAAATAAATAGAGAATTTATCGCATTATGCATATTAGGTTAGAATTCGATCAGTATATAAAATATTTGCGTTGTGCATCGAATTATCTGTTTGTTTCACATTTACTTACACAAAGTACATTGAATGGTTAAATTTTTGGGAAATTTGTAAACGCGGCTGTTATCTTGTACCACTTCATTTTTTTTTTGGTGCTGGACAACAATAAATTTTTTTACTTTGATTAAACTGGTATGAGTTGAAATCAAACATACGAATAAATAAATTTAGGTTGACAAAATAAAGTTAATAACTTGATTAAAACTTCAACCGTAACAAATTCCCTGAGCGTAACAAACTCCCCCTATCACAACATCGAAATTAGTTTAATTTAATGAACTTCAGTAAATTTAAAATTAAAACATAATAACCCTTTGAAGTTAAACTAGTTAGTAACTTAAATGATCAGCAACAAATAAAAGTTTCAGGTTGGGTGCGAAAACTTAAAAACGTTCTCGTTGTTTTCTATTTTTAAAACAATTCACACAAAAATGTTGTTCTTAGTAATTTTTTTCGGTCAACCAGTTCAACCTGTCAAATGCGTTTATTTATTACTTTCCTTCGTAAAAGGACCGAGTATAGAATGTAAGTAAGCGTATGGAATTCGTTGTAATATATAGTTTTATTTTAAAAGGACCGTAGGAAAAAAATGTTGAAATGCACTACACTAAGGTTACACTTGAATTCTTCTTTAGAGAGTCCTTACTTTATTGATAATTTCTCTTTGGTTCAAGAATTTCTCTACTATTCAACTTAATAAAAGTAATCTCACTCTTTTTGAGGCAACATTCAGAATAGTGTTATTTTGTCAAGAATTTTTATTATTTCTACGAAAAAAAATTCACCAAAAGTTTTATGACTTATTGTCCGACTTTGTAACTACATACATTTATTCCAACACTTTTTATTCTTTGGATAAGCTTGACAGAGCCTCTATTAAACTTAAACATTTTTGTATTTTTTTAATCTATTTTAAATAAATGTTTTTCGGGTAGTATTGTATTTCTGTTTGTTTGTTTAGCCGACCGATTGATTTATGCTAATTTTATTCCGTTGTTTTAATTTTGTATTGATTAATAAAAGCAAACTAACATAAACAAATGGATTTTTAAATAATAATATTACTGCATGTTATTTAACATAAAATTGCTTTTTGTTATAAAATGGGAGAGCATTAAAGAAAAACGGTTTTGATACTGATTAAGGATAATTTGAGTCAGTAGTCTAACTCTACCCACAAGATCAAAACATTTTTTAAAGTATAATACCTTGTAGCCAAATTTGTTTTCAATATTTGAGGTGATTGCAATTCTGTATTTAACAAAATAAATTCAATTAACGTTAATTGAAAATGAGACTCTATTAGTTCTTTTATTTATAATTTTATCTTAGAATCTTGGCTTCTTAAATAAAATACTTGGTTTGTAATTTAAAAAAAACTTTAATACAATTAAAGTAATAAAACGTACAATTTTATTTATCGATTAATGGTTAATTAATTTGAATTAACGGAACGTGCACGTTTTAAAGCAAATTAAAAATATTTCTGCTATAATTTTTTTTGGTATACTTAACGCACTAAACTTGTTTACATTTACTGATGACGTAATAAGTGCAA
Organism: Abscondita cerata; assembly: GCA_030710515.1. Lineage (NCBI taxonomy): Eukaryota > Metazoa > Arthropoda > Insecta > Coleoptera > Lampyridae > Abscondita > Abscondita cerata. The sequence goes on along the minus strand of JALBCR010001482.1, from coordinate 82,352 downwards.
CTACCTGCGGCTTTAAACGATGACCTGGGTTTTATACGACGTTCTTTATTTGTTGATGACTTTCCTTAGTCTTCATATTTACTTTCCATTACTACTTTATTTATTATTGTCAACTAGTTTTGTTTTTATTAATTTAATTTCTACGATACGCAAGCTGTTTACAATACGCGGGCTGACCACGATGACCGGGCTTAATATGAAGGACATTTTGGTATGAAACAGTATTTTTACTCCACTTCTTCTGAATTAAGATGGGAGTTTTGCGACGGTTCCCAAACCGAAAATATTACACTCTTTTTTTCATTTTTTCCAACGAATTAGAGTTAGTACGTTATAATGAAGCGTTCGTATGTAAACAACATATCAAGAAAACCACCACTTCGATTTTTATGAAACTTTGTAAGTGGACCTAATTTATAATTACGCAGATCTGATTAGATTTTCAGAATATTTCATGTAGCCAAAAGAGCCGTTAACCTACACATATTTTTAAATTTTTTAAATATTTAGAAAATATTCATTTCACACGTTTTGTTTCAAATTAAAGTTGTTTACAATTTAATTATATACAATTCTTGTTGAAACAATTTTTGATCTGATAAGTAATTACTGAGATATATCAATCACGTGACATTAATTGTAGTAACAATATCTCCTCCAATATCAAGTTGTCTATTGTCCATAACTTTTGTTTGAACCATTTTACCTAAAATTTCGTTTCGTTTTAGTACGTACATCTTATATCGATTTATCGTCATACTATACACTACAAAAGATTATTTTTGTACTATACGATACACTAGGTTAAAAACTCATACATTGCAAAAAACTTTGCGATAACTGCAAGATGTTATTAAGTTCTTTTTAAATTTTTTTTTTGGTTTTGTTCCTGTTTTTTTAACCAACAAAATTTTTAGAAAACATTTTTGAATTGTTGTTGAGATGTTCCTGTCATTATTATTTTACCAAAATATAAAAAAAATTAATCGTTATCCAAATATTCAAATGCATTATTAAAAACTCACTGATGGTTGCATATATATTTATGTAAAAAATTAATTAAGCCATTTAAAATATGTGCACACTAACCTTCAAATTATTTAGTTTACCTTAATCCCAGAGTCTTGAATTCGTTTCTTTATAAATAAAGGAATAAATGTTACTTATTAATAAACAATAACTTTAAAACGCTATAATATTCACTTTTGAAACAAAAAAATTGTTTTTACTTACAATAACATAATACGTCGCGTGCACGCTCAAAAGAAAATTTAATTAAAAACTGTTTGCAACAATTATATTTGTGCTTTCAAATTAACCTTTAACTCTAATTGTTCCGACTGCATGGCAATTTTTTATAACCATTTGTTTCTTTTAAATTTTGAATTCTCCGACTCACCTTAATCACACTAATTCACTTTTTTGATAAAGAACAAAATTTCCATAATTCGTCTTCATTTATCACAACGCGATTGTAATTTTAATTCAACCATGTTTTAATAAGTTTTGTGGGTTTTATTCGTCGATCGTGTTATCTTTGCGTGATGATGTTCCTTTTTTTTTCACGCGTATGGTGTCAAATGACTGGTACTTACTGTAGATTTAAGATTTAGATACTTCAAATTAAGTGCCCGTTTAAAACTGAGTTAAGATTATAAGCCTGCCATCGTGCAAGAAAGCACATGATAAGCGTTTTTACAAGTATGGTGTTGTTTTTAACTGTAGTGTTAAGATTAGAAAACATTTATAAACAATGAACTAACGCTATAGGTAAGCTTGCAACATAAAACAAACAATACAAAATTAATCTGCATTAAAGCAACTTTGTCGACAGATGTGTAAGCAGTTTCATAAGCCAATTATTATAGCTAACTGAGTGTTGGCAAAAATAACAATCTCGAATCGCATGCAGTAAATTTGCAAAATATTGTACAATAGCAAACGCCAAGAACCACTCGACATCTGTTTCTTCCTTTTGGGACTCTTTATATGTGAGAAAACTCGATTGTAAATTTACTACTGTACAAATGATGACACGTCATATACGAGTAAGTGTTGCAATATTTACTGTTGTCTTGTCCTATGAAAACTAATTTCAATTAAAGCAAGTATGTCGACAGATCTGTAACCAGTTACTTAAGTCGATTATTTGATTATTATAGCCAACTAATCTTTGACAAAATTAACAATGTCAAATTGCTTGTAGTAAAGTTACAAGAGATTGTACAATAGCGAACAAACATTAAGAATCACTCGACAGCTGTTTATTTAAGGAAAACGTATCAATGGCATCATAAGAGAGCTGTGGTACAACAAAACTTACAAACAAAGCAGATTGGAAGAGTAAGAAACTACAAAATAAAAAGAAATGGAAATGGAAAAGGTACTTGAGCACCAAATAGAAGTTTATTATAAATACAAGTGAAAGAGAAAAAAGTAAAGGAAGTAGTAATGAAACTAAAATGAAGAAATTTTGGACAAAATATGAATTACAACTACGAAAAGAAAAAGAACATAACAATAAAACATAATTGGCATGAGAGGGAAAATAATAACTAATGAGGTTAAAATAAGATATAAAAATTGGTGACAATATTTTAAAGAACTTTTAGAGGCAAATGAGGAGGTAGAAGTAACAAATACCTATACTTCTTAGCGTATTCTCCTTTTTGATAATATGCTTCTACCTTCTTTTTGTATTTTACTTTTTGTCCTTCTATCTCTTTCCAATATTCTCATTTCTACTTTTTAATTTTCTCTTCTACCATTTATTCCATTTTAGTTCTTATTTTTTAGTTTTAATCTACTTTAGTGGATATTTTTGGTGTATCCTCTCCAATTCGTCTAATTTCTTCCACTTCCATTAACTTTACCCCGTACATTATCACGCCTTTTACCTAGTTTTTAAACAGTCATTTTCTCGTAACTATCTTCTTCACACCAGTCCCAACATTCTGCTTTGTTTGCGTAGTATTCAATACTATTTCCACCCTTCACCATCATTTCATTTCTTTCCTTTTTTTCTTAAACTCTATAATTTTCGTTTTTTTCTATATTTACATCTAGCTTTTTTTTCTAAACACTACCATTTTTTCTCTAACTTTGTTTATCATATCTGTCCTTTATATCTATTTTATGTATTGCGAATAATGTTGAAAACTTTATGGACATCCCTGTTTTAATCCAGAATTTATTGTCACCTTACTTTATAACACTTTTTTTTATAATTAACGAAGAACGTTCTGTATTAATTGTTTTAAGCACGTCCAACATTATCTACTCTCCGAAAGCGTCTCTACCCCACTTTCACTTTGTTTCCTCACGTACGCACAAAATCGATATATCTTCTTAACATACAACAAACGCCTAATATCTTACTACTATACATTATATACCTTTTTACAAGTATACATTAAAATATATGACCATGCACAGTCATTACAATACGTATATGGATAGAAAATATATATTTACTAGAGTGCCTATAAAAATGTGGTCGCTAGTATTTTGAATTAATTAAATTATTCAAACATTTATTTTATTATTTTTTAAAGAAAATATTATCCATTTTACAGAAATCTTCTTGAAAAATTACGGTTGCCGTTGCGCACAGGTGTAAACCGGTATGACTTTGTTACATTTATACGTTTGCCGTACAAATTTTTTAGTTTATATATCAAATGAAAGCAAATTTTTTTCTGTTTATGATGATATACGGTTGCTTTAGTGAAACTGGCTACAAATAAGGGTTCCTGGCTGTTAAAGATGCTAAATATTAAAGGTAGAGTGAAAGAGAGAATACGACGCTTTCAAGTCATTATGCACCTGTAATAATAATAACGTTTATTTTTTGCAACAAAAAAAAAGACCCATTTACTGAACAAAAATACACTTTTGAAGTAGCGTAACGAAATCTATATAAATAATTACCTAATAGAGCATATGTTAATTATTATTGCTTTAAGTAACATTTTCGGTTTACAAAAAGGGTGATAAAATGTTAAATTAAGTTTTGAATGATAAGAAGGCATGTGAAAGTTAACTGATAATACATTCATTGTCAGTGAAAATGGAAATTTTACGTAGAAATTATACGGTATGGCCACAGTCTAAGCCCCCTAAGGGAAATAATTTCTATTTATGATCGTATTAATAAACATTTTAACTTTCCAGTTAAACAGGTAAATTTTCTACACGTTTTGAATAAAATCATACAATTAAGAAAAACTTTAGAATTATGACACTGCAACAGAAGGGTTTTTTTCAAGGTTTTTGAGCAGCGATTAAATGCAAAAAATAGGTAAAGGTTAGGTTATTATTTAATAGGATTTAAATAACACGTTTTTAATTGCGTTTATTTATCGTTACAATTTTTTATCTAACATGGAAACAAAAATAAATAATACACTACAAAAACGTATAGTTGAAGTAAACATGCTTTCAGTTTTCAATATGTGAAAAGTGAATAAGAGAGGGAAAAATTTACTTGTTTACCTGTACATGTTTATTGCTTGACCATAAATAGGGTTTTTCTCTTAGATTGTGACTACACCCTACAATTTTTACCTGAAAATGTCTATTTTTACTGACGATGATTGTATTCGATATTATTATTTAGTAGTTTATAGAGGAATTTAAGACCAAACAGCTCTCGGCGTATCTTTAACGACGGAATATGCATCTCTGAAAAAAAAGGGTTGGGAAAAACCTTTCACCGGATAAGCTTAATTAATTCTGAACCTTAATACTTTTTTTTGCACAGACTCAAATTTCCTTATTTGATATTTGTTCTAAGGTACCAAAGTAAGGATCCGTACTAAAGCTTAGAGTTAATCAAAGAAAATAAAAAAATTCAACAAGTGAAGGATTTAGTATTTTGGATAATGAATCTAAGAGTTTTGGCAGATTTTGGAATCAAAATACATACTAAGGTATTTTATTACAAAGCAGCGGTGTGATAAGATTGAATCAATTGCATAAGACATTTTCTAGAATAGGTTAAAATTTTCACATTTTCCAGCGTATAACTAAAACTTGTTAACAGAGCACTATTGTTGAAGGTTATTCAAATTGTACTATAATCGATACAGTCCTCAATTGTAGAAATTTAAGTAAAATGTTAATCAGCACACAAAAGTTCTTGCACGTTAAGCTAAATCGTTAATAAATAACTAAAATAAGAGTGGTCTAATGACAGAGCCTTGAGGAACTCCCGACGTTGGTATAATAGAGCGAGTAAGAAAATCATTGTATATAACAGCTGGCAATTGCTATCCTTGTCTAACGAGTGTACCATCATAAACAGAAGAAAATTAACTTTCATTTGATGTATAAACAGTAATTGTACTTTATGAACGTATAAATGTAACAAAGTCATACCTGTTTACACCTGGCTGCAATGAGGTGCGGCGAGTGCTCAACGGCAACGGTAATTTTTCATATCTGTGAAGTAGATGATACTTTCTTTGAAAAACAAGTGAAGGAATTTTTTTCCAAAAATCAATGAATATTAATTTAATTAAAAATACTAGCAGCCACATTTTTTATAGCCACCATGGTAGATATAATATATCATCCTATTCATATACATATTGCGGTGATTGTATAATGTCGTAATTGTAATATATATGAATATTTATAGATGTAAATATAGGTGTAAGGTTTAGTAGTAAGATAAAAAGATATATCTAGATGTAAAGAAGAGATATCAATTTTTATGCGTACGTAGTCGAGGTAGTGAAAGTGGGGAAAAGGGAGACGCTCTCGGGCAGTAGAGTACGATGGAAAGAAGTGTTGTGCATATAAATAATTAATCCAATTAGTAATAAACAGTTTTAATATAAAAACGAGTTGAATGCTGCGTATTGCTGATAAGCCTGCGTATCGTTGTTTAAACAATTAAAAGAAACATGGAACGATAAAGGAAAAGTTCAGTAAGCCGTGGAGTTTTGAGAGGTCATTTTCCAAGACAATATTAAAATGTACCATACGAATAAATAAACACAAAATTACATAACCCATTGTAGTAAATAAAATTACTAACCTATCTAGTGAATACCCTTCATTACTTGCTAGTTGGATAATATACTTGTGACAGAAATGCATAAAATTGGTTCAAATTGAACTCTATAAACTTCAGATGAAGAGAAATTAAGATGTTTGCAAATACATCGGTGCTGGATTATCATTCGAAGATCGTTTGCGCTGCATTTTGTCGGTAAAGTCGTTAGTTGAATTTTCAACTAATCTCTCACACATAGAAACGAATTTAGTAGAAAGTTAGCGAGAAAGGAAAAAGTATCGAGTTCAAGTTCTCCTTTTCACGTTTTATTGAAGTCGAGCTTTAGGCAACTCATTTTGTTAAATCAGCAAGTTGTATAAATTTCTACGCGCACGTGTACTTCTTTGTGCCATTTAATTGATTTCATTAGGTCTAGAAGAATGACAACGAAACCCCAGACATTTTAATTAACTGCAGTTTGAAAATACGGGTGCAACATTGTGTATGTGTGTTGCACATGCAATTTCTTTTATGTTGTCTCGTTTTTGTTTAGCGAAGCACCTTTTAAAAATTTACGGGGTCCTATTTCATAACATGACCGAACGTACCGTAAAAATACCACATATATCTTTTACTGCCGCTGTAACTTCTTCTGGTGCTGTAAGGGTAACAGGTGAGGAAAGATTGCCGGATTTCGGTAGATAATAGCTCCACACCAATATAAAAATTATAGGCAAAAGTTACGATCCCTAAAGGCATTTAGAGTGTTTGCGAATTTAAGGGACCTCGCAATCAACTTCGTAATTAGGGCACGAGGTATCTAATCGTGTCGCAGAAAATTTTATGAATCGTATAAGACTTCTTTTTTGTGCTCCAAAGTAATATTTGATGGCGTTATTATCATTATTATCTTTTGGAATGGGGTTGTTTCCCGAATAGAGCTTAATAGACCTTGAAAATTATTATCACGGTTTGCATTCGACACGTCTATGGTATATAAAGTGTAAGTGGATAATTCTAAACCTCTATTTGTTCTAATTATTTGGAGTTACGTTTCCTTTAAATTGTTTAATTAAAATATTAATGCAGGTTGGGGTACGATTTAACTGTTCTTTATTTTTTTCTTTACCTTCTATGATCGAATTTTTATATCAGTGGATAACACTTGTAGGGTTGTCATACGTATTTTATATTTTCGTGTCTGATCACTGATGATGATTATTTTTTATCATTTAAATTGCGGTTATACGGGTTTTTTCTTTTATTGTATACGTTCTACTTAAATCAGCCGGTAGAGAAGTTAAAGGTTTTTGGTTTCTATGTCAAGAGTATGTAAACGGTAGGGAAGTGTTTGTTCCATTTCAACACTAATGCTCTAAAGCGGATTTAGGAGTTCCTCAAGGATCCTACTTAGGAACTTCAATTTTTTTTATGTTTTTTATTTTTTTCTACAAAACTCTTGCACACGCCAATATTTAATTAGAGTTTATTAATCTTTTATATAATTAATGTAATCTTTGTCTGTGATCGATTTGTCAATTTGGCTCGGTACCGTTCATTTCGCCTATTGTATTTTTATATTTTATTAGAATATGTCATTTGTTTTGTTTTTTTCATTTTTTTCTACAATACTCTTGCAACACCAATATTTATTTTCAGTTTATTAATTTTTTATATAATTAATGTAATCTTTGTCTGTGATCGATTTGCCATTTTGACTCGGTAGTTTTTATTTTGCTTATTGATTTTTTATATTTTATTAGAATATGTCATTTGTTTTGTCTTTTCATTTTTTCTACAAAACTCTTGCAACACCAATATTCATTTATAGTTTATTAATTTTTTTATATAATTAATGTAATTTTTGTCTGTGATCGATTTGTCATTTTTGCTCGGTACCCTTTATTTCGCCTATTGTATTTTGTTATTTTTTAGAATATGTAATTTTTTATGTTTTTTATTTTATCTACAAAACTCTTGCTCACGCCAATATTCAATTAGAGTTTATTAATCTTTTATATAATTAATGTAATCTTTGTCTGTGATCGATTTGTCAATTTGGCTCGGTACCGTTCATTTCGCCTATTGTATTTTTATATTTTATTAGAATATGTCATTTGTTTTGTTTTTCATTTTTTCTACAATACTCTTGCAACACCAATATTCATTTCCAGTTTATTAATTTTTTTATATAATTAATGTAATTTTTGTCTGTGATCGATTTGTCATTTTGCTCGGTACCCTTCATTTCGCCTATTGTATTTTTATTATTTTTAGAATATGTAATTTTTTATGTTTTTCATTTTTATCTACAAAACTCTTGCAACACCAATATTCATTTATAGTTTATTAATTTTTATATAATTAATGTAATCTTTGTCTGTGATCGATTTGCCATTTTGACTCGGTACTCTTTATTTTGCCTATTGATTTTTATTATTTTTTAGAAAATGTAATTTTTTATGTTTTTCATTTTTATCTACAAAACTTTTACTCACGCCAATATTTAATTAGAGTTTATTAATCTTTTATATAATTAATGTGATCTTTGTCTGTGATCGATTTGTCAATTTGGCTCGGTACCGTTCATTTCGCCTATTGTATTTTTATACTTTATTAGAATATAGTCATTTTTTTTTTGCTAATAATCTGCTAACTAAAGGCGACTATTAATAAAATAGTTTTATAAATTTAATATTAATTTACACAGATTATGTACAAGTAATCCAATGGATTCGAATCTCGGCCGCTAGATTTGGCACTGGAATTTAGTCTAGAATGCAACTGTGCTAACAAAAAAAAAATTCTTTGTAAACAAAATGTCAAGCATGAAACTGGAAATGAACTATGGGCTTGAAACGTGACAGATGTGATTAATGCATGAATTCTCGACCCCATCCTAGAGGTTTTATGTCGCGCGACGTACGCTCCGCGTTTCTAGTTCCATCGTATGAAATGGGAGCATTTATGCATGAACGTGCCTAAATTTGTGTTCCTAGAGGGGCGCGCGTTGGACGCGCGTCTTTTAGATACCTGCGCAATGAAATTAACTAAAATTTCATAAAACGAACGCGCGTCAGCTAACCTAGCAAAAATGCGGTACTTCTAGAATACGTGGCGCAAAACGTCTTCTATAAAACCAGCCTAAGACGACGCACGGAAAGAAGAGAAAGAAAAGAATGCCGACAGGTGAAACATATGCCTGACTAGAACGTGGCAAGATTTTGTTTATATTTTTAAGGACTCGGAATTGTGGTGAAAAGTGCGCTAATAAATAATGTTACTACTTATTCTAGATAGATGAAGTTTTCTCGACCTGTTCTACTGTTTTGAGGTAAATTTGAAGGGCAAAATAGTTTTTGTTTAAATTTTTTGGTTTTTGAGTTATAGCATGAAATTGAAATTATATTCGATTCGATGTGTTTTTGTTTTTTGAAATAACGCATCGTTTTTAAGATATTGCAATGGTCCCTAAGTCCTAGGCGACGTATTTGTAAATAATAGATACAAACTAATCAATTTTAATCTTGGATAATGGTAGTTTTAGGTTCAGAGGTTTATAAATCTTAATTGCAAATTTTAAGAATAACTATAATTCATTATGTAACGGTTGTAGTTCACAAATAATAAAAGTAAGCGACGGCTCTAGCGGTACTACCTAGAGAGAGAAATAAGACAATTTGGCTCTATGTAGCGCACTAAATTCGTGTAGGATCTAGTATTTGTAGTAGTTAGTACAGCAGTGTCCGGCTTAGTTGGTGAGTTTTTAAAGAACTGTAAAGAAATAGACTGCTGCCTAACAAGGCGCCACCTGCTGGGTAATAGAAAGAAATAAAACCGACCAACAGGAATTCAACAGGTTTTACTAAAGGTCTAATACGTTAAAACGAACACAAATCAGAAAGACAAATAGACCTGTCAATATAACAAATAAAACTTAAAGTACTAGGAAAATGTGACAGAAATAGAGAGAGACTGTCGCATATTATTACGGGCGTTAGCAACAACAATAAATAAAGCTCGCAATTAATGTGTCGAATTTCAGTTAAGCTTTTTAGTTACACTCCAAATTAAAGTTAACGTTCTAATTGAGGATTAGTTACTAAGAAGGCTTGACGTACACACGTTACTTCACACGATGACTTAAAACTAAATTAAACTCGGAATAAAAAGGTAAGTAGCTCCCGCTAACCCAAAAGGCCAGACGATTGAAGTCTTGAAATGAAAGGAATCATATCTTTAACCAAACTCTGTAAATAAAAATGTAATATATTAGCTTTAAGAGTATAAAATTACTATGTCCTAGTCATTTGTGCGTCAGGTGTAACATTGAAGTAAGTAGCCTTCCTAGACTTTTTTCAATTTTAAAAAACAATTCATTAGTATCCGCGATAAAGCGAAAAAACAACATCAATAGACGTTATATGTGAATAATGTTGGAAAACCTTCAGATCAAGATGAGGTATCTAATTTATTGTAAAAACAATTAAAATCAGTTATGTAGCCTGCTCAAATTATAAGAAAGAATCATAATAAGATCCAGGGGTCACCAACTTAAAAATAGGTTGCGCCGATATCAATTTGAAAAACAAGAAAGAAGCTAACGTAAAAATTCATGACGAATAAAAATGCAAATGAATCGGTTAGGCAGTAATTAAGTCGTACGTCAAAATGATCAAAACAACTGTACACATTGTTTCATAATATTAAAAGGACAATTAATTAAAAATTTGAATTTTGACCTTGGTGGCGCTCTGAATTTGTCGCGAAACATTTAAAAAACGCCCATTGATCACAGAAGACTTAGATAACACTATAAATACAACCAACAAAAAAAACGGTTGGAGAGTTGCAATATAGACGTCGTAGGTACTGCATTAGGCACGTCTACAAATTAAATAAAGAACTAACTTCTGAAGTAATTAATTAAAATTAACACCAATTAATTAAAGCATAACACGTTCTAGAAAAATAAATAAATTAAAAACATTAAATTGTAAAGGTAATATTCAAAAATTTTTAACTTTAAATAAAATTGTGAAAAGAGGAAAACATTACCTGTGGTTTTTGAAGAATAAACATGGTGTATGGACATAGTGAACCTCAGCATAGTTGGTGGAGGTGTATAAAGCGTTCCCAAGCCTGCAATCAACAATAAATGAAGACGAGTTGACCGATAACGGAGAATAAACATCACTCATTTGTATTCTAAAGTAGACGGTAGTTTTCAGTTTGTACAAGTTTGTTTCATGTGTGAGTCCATTTGTTAAATTTAATTATTAAAACGAAAAGAATATAAACATAACTTTTGTAAAAGCCTCGGTTAAACGAGAATATTTTTTTACTTACATTACGTTTTTCTCTTTGAATTTATCTCCAAAAAGTAGTAGTATCGAAAATAGGACACCCTGAACACGTTTACCAGAGTTGGTAGTGATGCGATGATTTGGATTTTGGCGCCAACAACTCTTTTGGGTTAATTGTGTCATGGCTTCGTTGTACACTTGATCGAAAATTTCAACATCATTAATGATATCGTTTGAAATGGTTTTTTACTAGCAGTTGCTTGATTTGGTGCCGATGCTGCCGTTTCCTTCGTAACATGATGGTATAACCAGATTAATTTTATTTAAATGCGCCAGGGCGTGTTTAATGTCAAATACTTATGTAACGGAATTTTTCGTAACCCGGTTTTTTTAGATCTTGTATTTGACAGGGTGCAATGGACGAAAAACTCTGAATGAGTCTAAAATTCCGGCGTTGTTGCGGAAAATTTAAAAACACCGATTGATCACAGAAGGCTTAGACACTATAAATTCAACCAACAAGCAAACGGTTAGAGCAATTTAGACGTCCGTCGTAGATACTGCATTAGTCAGGTCTACAAATTAAATAAAGAACTAACCTTCGAAGTAACATTCCGGAAACGACGAAAAGCGAATGTCGAATAATAATTCAGCACGTAGAAGTTGGCTATATGCACCAATTAACACCAATTAATTAAAGTATAACACGTGCTAAAGAATAAATAAATTAAAAAGAATAAATGCTAAACATAATAAACAAAATTTTTTAACGTTAAATAAAATTGTGAAAAAAGTGAAAAACTGTGGTGTTTGAAGCATAAACCTGGTGTATAGACTTAGTGAACCTTGGCATAGTCGGTGGAGGTCTCCAAAGCGTTCCTGAGCCTGCAATCAACAATAAATGAAGATGGATAAAGGAGATAAAACATCAATCACTTCTATTCTTAGGTAGACGGTAGTTTTAAGTTTGTACAAGTTTTTATAAACAAATTAGTTTTATTTAAATGCGCCAGGGCGTGTTTAAAGTCAATTACTTATGCATTAAAATTTTTGTAGCTCTTTTTTTTATCTTGAGTTTGACAGAGTGCAATGGAACTCAAAAAGAGTCTAAGTCTTGTGCTAACGGTCATGTATTTGTCGGAAATTTTACTAAATTTGCAATAATAAAATTCCGCCAATCTTTGATTTTTTGTCCGATAAGTGAGTTACTTCTTAATTTTTTTTAATGTTTATTTTCTACTTAACTTAATTGGTGGTAAAGTTAGGGTTTTTATGCCAAATTTTTATTAAGAGTTTGTAAGCGGTAGGAACCCATTTCCTAAAGTGGATTCAAGAGTTCCTCAAAGTTCTTACTTAGGGCCTTTATTTTTTTCTTATTTTTAGTAATAGTATTTACGTTCTTTGATGAGCTCTACTGTCCTGTATCCTTACTTTTATCTACAATACTTATCATGCACACACAATATTTAATTGGCTGTAACTGTTTAGATCAACATAGAAATATTAGCCTTCAATTATCTTTAATAGTAACGTAGAATAAATCAAAATTGTTAATTTTTTTTATAATTAATGTAATTTTTGTGTGTGGTTCATCTCATTCCAATCGCCATTTTAGTTCGGTTCTCTTTCATTTCCAATAATGCATTACCACAATTTTTAAAAAGTTTCAAAAATTAAAAAAACAACCTTCATCCTTATCTGTCTTGATGGTGTTGTCTCTTACAGTGAATAAGTAATTGTTTGTTATTCTCATATCGCTGCTGTACAAGAAATACTTGGCTTGTAAACCAGGATGATTGTTTCGCATTTGAAGTTATCACTTCGATGACGATGTTGCGAATAACAATCAATTACCTAATGTTACGGTTTTATTTTCAAAGGTAGAACGTATGTCGGAGCCCTCTTAAAAACGTGTGTAGCACGTTACGACGATAGTCGAATTTGCCACGAATGTTGTTAATTTTCTATTGGAGGAAATAATATTCACAAAAGTTTCGGAGACGAGCAGCAGACATTTTCTTCTTTCTACATGGGTAATTTGGCGTGATTCTTGAAGTTAAAATTCTACACATAAATTATTAATTTGTGATTCAAGATTTCCAAGTCGAATTGGTGTTTAAATTTAAATCCGGCCGCATTCACCGTAATTACACTTTGCTTTCTTTTCTTTCGTGGTTGTGTTAGTTCTAATTACGACGTATGCTTTTAGCACGTGCATTGACTTTATGTTCTCATAATAATACAGCTAAATTTTAATGTTTAAGTAACCTATTCAATATTAATGCGTATGAAGCTCACGTACATGTGACATAGAACGGTTTGATCTTTAGTATTTAAGCAAATTTTTATTTGGGGTATACTCCACAACCGACGTTTGGTTTTGTTTTTTAACCAGCTGAATACGAGCTCGGCCGCTTTACTTAGAGTGGCTGAAGCTAAAACAAAAGGCCTTTTAGGTTGGCGGGAGGTACTTACCTTTTTAATCCAAAAACTTACAGAAAAAAACAAAAACTTTACTCGCACACGTGTCAAGGTGACATATGTACGCTGTAGTAACCAATCCTCAATTGGAACACTAACTTTAATTTGGGTGTAACTAAAAAGCTTACCTGAGCTTTATTTATTGTTGTTGCAACGCACGTAACTATATGCGACAATCTCTCTATTTCTGTCACATTCTCTTAGTATTTTAAGATTTGTTTGCTGTATTGAATTGTCTGTTTGTCTCTCTAATTTGTGTTCGATTTAGCGTATTCGACCTTAAGTAAAATCTGTTGATTTCCTGTTGGTCGGTTTTATTTCTTTCTATTAACCAGCAGGTGGCGCTTTGTTAGGCAGCAGTCTATTTCTTTACAGTTCTCTAAGGACCCCCCACTCACCGACAAAGCCGAATAAATTTAGTGCGCTACATTGAGCCAAATTCCCTTACTTTTTCTCAGAAGGTTGTACCTCTTTCGCTTTCTTTTGTTATTTGTAAAACAACCTTACACTGTTACAGTGAACTGTTGGCATTTCTTAGTTTAAATTTGAAATCGCTTGAAATTTGTTAAATACGGTTCTGTTTTTGGGTAATACAATTTTTAGTTTGGCTCTGATTGGTTGCCCACAATGGGGTGAGTTACTTTTTCTGAATACTATTATTATTATGTATATCTATCTTTGCAGATTTTTTACAGCATTCTGGTTGTGTATGTGTTGATTATTATTATTATTTTTATTTTTATTATTATTATTATTATTATTATTATTATTGCTCTGTGTTGTTATTTAAGTATCTACATTCCAGAGCTATCGTATTTGTATGAACTCCCTTTTATAACATCACCACAATAAACTCTAGCATTTTTCTGAATTGTGAAGGATTTTTGACGAACGGCAAACGAATTTTGTTTTTCTATACTATTTTATGAAAATGATAAAGAATAAGGTATTTTTTAGCAAGAATAGCTTAGGAATCTTTACTTCTTGTAAAATCAGTTACTGTATTGTTTAGATTGTAATTTATTCAATCACGTAGGTTAAAATGTACCTATTTGATCCCAAAGATATTACCCCCTCTCCCAGGCCACATTTGAGTTCCACATCTCTCTCGCATTTTTTCAATCTTAAGTTGGCAGGTCTGACATTTATGTTCACTATACGCAGTATATTTCTCCGTTTTTCCATATTGCGTTTCGAATCGTTTTGTTTGCATATATTTACTTATGTTTAATTAATTTATTATTGTTGTGCTTTCACAGGGAATGTACTATGTTTGGAATTTGAGTTTGACACCTATCTAGATTGAAAGGGAATAGATCCGTACCTCTTTCCTCAGTGTTTTTGCTCGGGCCAAATTTCTTTGGTAATTCCCCTTTTCGGTTGGAATTTAAAAATGAAAATTGTAGGTACATCGGACGAGGAGTGGGTTACCAATGCGCATTCCGTACTGCCCTACCAAAAAAATGAGTTTTTCTATGTTAACAAGTTGTAAACATTTTATCGGAGTGTGAGTAAACTTTTTTAACTTTGAGGTTCGAACTAAATCTATCCGTTTCGGTTTCCGCGTCGATATCTTAAACTAAAATCTGCCCTACCAAAAAAATGTGTTTTTCTATGTTAACAAGTTGTAAACATTTTATCGGAGTGTGAGTAAACTTTTTTAACTTTGAGGTTCGAACTAAATCTATCCGTTTCGGTTTCCGCGTCGATATCTTAAACTAAAATCCGTCAAAAAAAATTTTATTTAATTTCCCGCCGAAATTGAATGTTGAGACGTTGATTTTGGTCGATTTTGGTTTGGTCACGCTTTTCGCAAATTCTATAACTAAAACGTAAGGACTAGAAATGAAAAAAATTACAATTTCTTTCTTTTCTGTTTTCATGTGATCGGGGCCGAGTGGTGTTCGTTACAAGGTTACAGTTATTACAATTTGTTTTTTAAAAAATTACACTCACATTAACAATTCAAGAACAAACTTCTGTTTCACGTAAATTTGTATTAAGTTGTTTTTATGAGATCAACGGCGTTGGTTGCGAGGTTACAGGTATTACAATTTTTTTTCTTTAAAAAATGTTACAATTTAACGATAATTTATAAAGAAATTGAATATAATAATAAAATGCTTGTTTTAACTACTGTTTTCTTGTGATCGGAGGTCAATGGTGTTGTTTACAATGTTATAGTTATTATAATCTCTTACTTTAAGTAAATCTATACCGATAGATTTAATTTACAAAATAATACAACACCAATACCTACTCAAAAGAATACACACAATATAGTTTCAAAAAAAAGAAAACTAACACCAACGAATGTTATATTTGGGCCAGAGGTCAAGGCCTATTATATAAAATAAATTAGAAATTAGGGAAAAATCTAGTAAACCTCTTTTAATTTTCTAGTTTCCAGAACTTCGTGTTTTAATTTTTTATTTGAATATGGTAAATTTTGTCTAGTATTTATTATAAAAGTTTATGTTGTCATGAGAGTGTCCATCTGTTTTTATCAATCTCCAGTATTTCCATCTGATTTCGGCTATGTAGATGAAGAAAAAGTAGAGCAAGAAACATGACTGATAATATTAGTAAGGTAGGAACACGAAAAATAATTCAAAAAATTATAATCGGTAGAAAAAAGTTGATAAAGAAAATAACAACATAAAAATTTAGATCATATTGAAATCATGAGGATGGGCAGCATACAGTACATCGAAACATACACAAAAGAAAATTGTAGAGCCTCCAATAAAACGAGTAAAGGTTTGACGGAATAGTTATGAAATTTATACAGACATTTGCATAAATGTGATATAACAAAAGAATAAATAACTAAAAGATAAACAAAAAAAACGGAGAGACAAGCTATTAATAGATGTTTTAATCAATGGGCTTGTAAACGATGACTGCCCCTCACATATATTGCAGTGATTGCAGGATAATATGTAAATGTATAATTGCTAAACTACATATATATTGTATAGTACTAAGATATAATTTGTTTATTGTATGCTATGAGAGTATATCGATTTTTGTGCTTACGTGATGAAACGAAGTGAAAGTGGGGAGGAGACGGTATCGAGCAGTGAACAATGACGTGTGTGCAGTTGAGACCTTACATAAAATATTAATATAAATATTTCCTCGTTAATAATTTAAAGACGTGTAACATTAATAAATAAATAATTAAATTAGAAAATCTTGGTAACAGAAATTTAAACAATTTAAATGGTCTAACAAGAAAAGGCAAGTAATAACTAAACAAAGAAAACATCGTGAAATAATCCAAGGTCAAGAGGTGACTGCTCAGAACACGTCGCAGGTCGCACACCTCATGCTTTAGTGTAACAAAGTTAGTTTAAGTTTAGAATAATTAAATTTGTGTTTTAAAAAAAATCAAATTGTAGCGGAGTTAGTATTAGTTGCGTAAAGTCGTGCACGCAATGTTTTTTTAATGTACGTTTGATTATCTTATTTTCTGGTACAAAAATATTGTTAAATTTATAAAGCATGCTTTTATTAAAGAATCCAAGAATCTAGGATAGTTTAATTACAGAATAAAAATTGCAAGAGTCTCATGTTTATGTTTAATATAAAATTTATTTATTTCACACAAAAATGCAATCACAGGAATATGTCACATATGACTAAACGTCATTAAATTTTAAATCTTGTTTTAATTTTTTTAAATAAATAGAAGGTGTTAATTGTAAATCAACTTCAGAATGAATGCCGATTAGGTTAAATTATTTTATTTTTCTCAATAAGTTCGTCGTCTCAGATTGTATTTTTTTATTGATCTCCATTATCCGTTATAATCAATTTAACAAGATCATCTCTTTAAGCGGTACATAAAAGCGATTCCTTTAAATTAAATGCATAAACAGAGCTGGTGTAATCTAATCCTCTACGCTTCCAATAATCTATGTGGGAAACAGTATCCAGATAATGTACGTAGACAGAATTTACTCCCCGAGATATATATGCTTAATCCATTAAAATGCATTGAAGGATGCGAAAATTTTCCGAAAACACTCGACTTATTGAATTATGTCGCAGTTGGCGCTCAGTTTTATTTACGATATATTTTGAAATATTTTTATGGCATCTACTACTGCACTGCCGAGAACATTGGAATCTTTTGCGGCTAAAAAGAAACATAAAACGTATAAAAGCTTCAAAAGTTAAAAACAACGGTTAGAACTTAAAAAGTTTCTTGACAGCACTTCCTGTCTAAACGGCCAATGTTAAGTTATTTTGACTGTAACGTTATCGTACTTTGTTCAAGCATGAAATTTTATGACTCTTTTCTGAAACAAACTCTATTGATTCTTTTTTATTCGAGTTTGACGATTTCGCTCTAAGATTTTATCCATTCAAATATTGATGTAACCCGTATAGTGTACGTATTATTTTAAAAATAAAGTGGCTTGTAAACTTTAGAAGTATATCGTAAAAATAATGAAGTGTTGCGAGTCTGAGAAAGTTTTCTAGTTAGAAAGAGATCCGAAAAGCATTTCGTTATCTCAGACACAATTTTAAAATAAAACTTCAGAAGAAATATGTTTTTTTTAAATATTTATTAGATTATTATTGTAAAACAAATCCTCGACTGTAAAATCAACAAACCTTTTTAAACGCAAAATAAACCCCAGCGTAATTTAAATAATTTCTCGCGCATAATTAAGCACCGAACTTAAAACAACAAACTTGATGTATGATGTTTTGAAAATTTGTGTGCTACGTATAAACATATTTTTAATATAGTAAAAGTAAAACACAATTTAAGATGGATGTAAACACTTACGTAATTGATCGCTCCATTTGTAAAACTAGAAAAGCTTTCTCTACAAAATACAAGAAATTTATTTATAATGTTGCTTGCCAGAAAGACTTTTAGAAAACAAGCAAAAAAATATATATACGATAAACATCAATCGTTAAACGATACTTCATGATGTGTCTGTTAGGAAAATAATTATTTCGTTCGTTACGATGTGGCATTTGTCAGTCGTAATAAAAAGACATTTTTTAACGATTGGTGAAAGCTCGCTATACGGCTTCAAATGTAATACATATATCATAAGGGTTTGTTTTTTTTGTGTGCAAAAATATAGTATGTTTACAATTTTATATTTGCGAAAATATTTTCATTTTTCATATTTGTTCGATTTGGAGTTGAAGAAATTCGATCAATATACCTACCTATATTGAAGGATTTTAATTTTTGTAAATAAAATATAGATACCCCCAAAATTATTGCAAGAAAGGAAATCTATTTTGGGTGGAAAAATTCATTCAATCAATAATAGTTTGTCAAACTGAATGATTAAATGATTTTAGGTCTTCAATGATGTAACGATTATGATATCCAACTAAAAGCGGAGGGGTAGAGGTTCGAATCTTGTTCATGTTTGTCAATATTTTTAATTTTTTAACTGATATCCTAAATTTTAATGTAATCCTAGACAATAATTTGTAATTGTATAAGCATTTTAATTTATTTAACTGCAATATCGTTAATGTTTTCAAGAAAGGTCAGAGCTTTTTCGAAATGAGGAACAAAGAAACTGAACAACAATAAAAAGATCAACATTTAATTAGTACATATTATACACCTGCACCGACAATCACTTTTTTTTTTAAATATTTCTTAATTATTAAATTACGGAACTACTTTTGCTGAGATAATTTTAAAAATAGATAAAAATACTAAAACAATTAAATCCGCTAGGAACGGGTTAATCTGAAGTTCTGCAGAATGGTGACGGAGTTAAAATGTCATACCTACATGATATCGACAATTTTGAATTAAAAACGTAACATAATTAAGGGTTTCGTTGTAGCTCAGAGGGAAGGGGTGGGTCACGAGATGATTGGCCGTCGTGAAATGGTAAGGTCGTTGTAAAAACGTCAATAACAACGTCCAAAAAAGGTCACGACGTTAAAGCATCAGCCATTGTTCACTGTACAGTGGGGTACTTGCCTGTTGACTTACCTAAAGAAAGTACCGTCACAAATATGTTAAAAGTTAAAATAATACATAAATAATAAAAAAAGCTTATTACAAAACAAATATACAAGATTTATTGCATTTGAAACGTGACATAAACTTACTAAATAAATAAATTTTATTTGGGATTAACATTACTGAAATAGTGAATAATTAAAGTGATCACGTGATTGCAAATTTTTATTAATATAACTATCTAATTAAATGTTATCTGTATTACAAATTAAACAAAACAAGCTGACGAATACAAAATCTTAACCTTGCTCGTCTTGCATTAATCAATTAAATTACACACAAAATGTCTATTTAATAAACTAAAATTGCACCAAAGGTTTTACAATAAAAATTCACGTTTACTAGCTTTTACTTTTCTAACGTCAAATTTTCCTGCATACTAGTTACTTTGCTTATTACGGCCTTGTCTACTTTCACTGCGAGTTTAATAGGACAAGGTCAACGTCTAAATCCAATTGCGCTTTACGTTCTTTCTCTTTGTGTTTGACTGGCAACGTGTTGTGTTTGTAAAAAGATGAACTGCAAATGGAAATTCTAAACACGAGTGAAGTGGTTATAACCATCTGCCTGTTGTGAAACGTAAAGTACACCGGATATGTAATGGGAAATTGAGCGGAATGTTGTTTAGAATGAACGTTTGTAGGTGAGCTTACTGATCTATATTTCACCACGTTCGCTGCATTGGGTTTCTCTAATTATTACAGTTCCTTTGTCCGATCGTATTTTCTGGGATTACGTTGCTAGATGTTTGTTGAGATTGATTACGTCCAGAATTTGGGGGTTGTCTTCTGAAACCGTTACTGCCTCATGCTGTTATAATTGGAAGGAATGACATCTGAATCCTTACTTTTACTCGAGGAAGTGGTGTTCGGAAATAAACTTATGCTGTTAGGATGTGCCGGTTAGAATTCTGTCACGCAAGATAGCGGGGACCAGCGTCGTTGGGTGTCTCGTCTTAACACCGGAAAGGGCTTTCCTTTAATACTGTGTCGCCGACCTAATTCGCCTCCACTGCTTTGCTTTACAGCTATTTCAATTTTAGCTTGTGTATCCGAACAATACAATTACCAGTACTAAACCGTTTCTGAACTATAACTGGGAACTATTGATGTCTAACGCTCCAGGAGGACGCCTTAATGACTGATACACCTATGTGATCCTAGTTTAAATAATTTATCTTAAGGTAGTACATAAAATCGTCATTATAGCAACGTTTGTTGTCAGTAATTTTCGTATAGAGTTCAATAGTCATAAAAGGCTAAAGACATCGCAGTATAAGGTGTTCACGTGAACATGTCGTACACAACTGTTTTTCTTACATTTTTGTACTTACGTTGCGGGTCCCAAGTTTACTTTTTGAATTACTGTAAACAATATAATGTTTAATGTTGAAGAACTTTATGTCGCTAGACAAATTAATTGTACTAGACGGTTTCTTATCTTGTTTGTTTGTATTGCTATCAAAGTAACCTTACTACTTTGATGAATTACGTTATAAGTCAAAGTGGCGCTTATAAAAAATTTACTCATTGTTACATTTGAATCCACACGCTCTATGTGCTTAGCTAGCGGGATAAGTTTGTCTCTCAAAGAGGATAAGTACCCATCTCACTCGATAGCAAAGGCTATCTAAGTTTGACTATTACCTGTTTGCTGTGTCGCTAATTAATTTATATTTATATGCGTGAAATATCAACGAGAGAGCACGATATTCTGTATTGCTACTGATGTCTTTTTTTGTATGTCTTATTATGTGTGTAACCGATTAAACAGCTCTTAAACCGATGCAACTATTTTAATTGCCTATTAACTAAAGTTAATCGGTACGTAACTACGAAAACACGTTGCGACAGTTTAGGATTTACAACAAGAGATTTAGAGCAAATTTTAATTTTGGTTTTGTTCATACATTTACTTAAACAACAACATAAATACTTGGAGGTCACGGCTAACTGAACTAAGGCTTGAAATGAATCAGAGGTTGTTGTGGCAGCACAGACGACAATGGAAACGAAGACGAGAAGTCGAATCAAAATAATTCTTTTTAATATTGCCAGAAACTGGAACGTCGATACAAAATAGTTATTTTTGTATTAATAGTGCGAAGTATTGGTATTTTTGAATTTGAGAAAATACATTTAAAAACCGCTTTGTTCCCCTAATGCAAGAAATTTCTACAATTTATTGAAAATTTAACATTAGTCAATTGACGGCCAACAGAGGGCACTAGGATTTTCTTTCTTTATTCATTAAGGAGCCCGGTTAAGATAAATGATCCTACTGAAATTTAAATTAAATTAACCGAATTCGTCGGGACAATGACGTAAATGAACTGTGAAAATTCTTTTACGTTCTAGTTAAAGAACATTGTTCACTGTGAAAATAGTTATTTCCAAGACTAGCATGAAAAGTGAATGATATTGTGTGAGGTCGGCTTGTGCCAAAATTCACGAGCACAGATAGACGTTTTTCATAACTTTAATAAAGCGAAAGACTTAATTTAGACTAAAAATTACATTGTTGATAAAATTAATTGTTATAGTAAATTGCTTAGCGACCATGTTATAACGTGTCATTCTATAACAAACTAGTGTAGTTTATTCAAAATACCGTAACATGTGAACCCTAATTTTTGAGTGGCTGATTTCGTCAACTTTCTTGATTACTAAATTGTACGCAAACTGTCACTTTCGTATGTGGTCGTGGGAAAAAATCTTTTTTTCATGATTAAAATTGCAATGTCATCTTTTTTGACAAATGTAGAAAAAAATTTTTTTAACAGATTTTACAAGGTAGGAATGTATGTTTGGGTTACGGGGATTTTAAAACCGCAACATTGCGGAACTGGGTAATGGCTTCAAAATTCCCAGTAAACTTTGAATCTTAAATTTGTTGGTCGGATGAAAAGATACAATTATCGCCAAACTTGCGAAACGGGGAAAACCCCTAACTAATAACTTGTAGATGTGATGGATCTATCCGGTTATAGGTACGTAGTTGAGAATTAATTAAAAATTTTTTACTTCGTCATTGGTTTAATAAGAAAATTTAACATAACGAGTATAGCTTCTATAATTAATAAAAGTCATTTTCAAGTTAGTGCATAAGGTAGATTACAATAAAATAAAACCAAAAAACAAAAACATGTGTGCAGAGCACTTGCGACAAATACATACATTCAACCCCTAACTAATTTTAATCTTAAAATTATTTATTTTTAATACTCACACGTGGGTTACACACCTAACTAAAATATCGGCAGACAATTGTCGACTGACTTAAAAAGTGGTACTCTTGTAACCCTTTGTGCACCTACCGTCCACAAAACTTACTAAATTATGAAATTTCTAACTACATCCCAAAAATACAATAAAACAGCAAACACTCTTTTAATTCAAGGTGAATTCAACGAACTGCTCACGACTTGCAACTATGCAAGATAATGAAATTGAACAGCTATCATATACAATACCAAACAAAAAACATTTTTTTGGGTGAATGAAATTCAATGCAATTTAAACATGCATAATAAAGACTTGCGATTATTTTAAAGGAAAAAATTCCAACGAAGGTTACAACTTTATCAAAATCGTTACTGTCTTTCCTGATAGCAGAGACAGTAACCCAAGTCCGAAACCTAACAACTAATTAATCTAAGTAGCGCAAACGACACATCGCAGACCAAACTTAAAGAGAGTTTATCTAATAAAATAAAAAGGTCATGTATTGGTTACTTAATAGAATTTTTGCGACCAATTATTTCCCCCAGGAAAATTTTTGGATGAATGCATTTTTTTAAATTCAAAAATTTTTAATTTTTGTTATTGAAATTGTTGAATTTGTTTAAAAATATATAGGAATAGACATTAAATTAATCTGTCACTTCAAAGGAAAATGCTCACATAGGTTTGCCCAATTTAAATGGCCACAAACAGGGAATCATGCTGCATGAAAACAGCCATAATCAAACTGATCTCTATAAAATGAATTAATGTTTGTATACCAAAAAAAACGCTATTGCTTCAACCAATGCTTTTGATATAATAAGTTAAACAGTGACTATTAGAAATTGTAACATTATTACACAATGAAAACTAAAAAAAAATCATGGCGTTGCAAAGTGCCAAACTAACTCATCGGCGAGGGGTAGGTCTAGGAAAATGTCTCTTACTTACCTTTATAGATGACTAAATGTCCTTTTCCCAGTCAATTTCGGGGTTTTGTTAGGCATCACCCAGATCTTTTAAATGGACAACAGGTGTTTACTAAAAATCATGGAAAAATGCAAACCCTTGATTGGGAATGTTTCAAAAAAAGAGAAATATGAATTACGCATGGTTTTCTATTTAAAAGCAAAGTAACATATTAAACACTGATTACACCACGGTCGTATTCTTTTATAATCGTTTTCCGTAAAACCAACCGTAAAGAAAAATATAACGTCGGTACCCTTCGTTTTTTTTACTTTCAAAACAAAATTAGACCGAAATTTTACTTACAGACTATTTAGAGTTTCACAAGTTTATAAAACGGAATGAGACTGTGGTTTTTCTTTAAATCAAAATAATTAATTTATACAAAACAATAAGTTAACCAATATTTTTGAATTTGCTAAGTCTTCACAGAAAATGAACGTTCTTTTCAAGATTCAGCAAAGGAAATTCATGTAACATTCTGACTTTCTGTGGTAGTTCTACTGGAAGCTGTAGCTATGACCGGAGTTTGCTTGCTAGTTTAAGTTTATTTGTCTGTAATAGCGTTACCTATATTATGTTATTCATAATATAGTTTAAGCTTTCGGGATCAAACTTTTCTTTACAAACGGAATCTGGATTAAGAGGAAAAATGCCTGTTTTTCGAAACCCATTCAGTACGACATGTTCTTTAATACTGCGCCATGTTTTTTCCTGCAGGTTAGAGAATTCACTTTTTGTTAATTTCAGCCCCTTGAAGTAACTTCATCTTCAGCCAAGGCCAAGGTTAGTTCAGAAGAAATGTGCGACAAATCGCCATCATAGTTCAAGAGAGCAGGTCATTCTACGCAATTCTTCAAAAAAATATTCTTAAACCGTATGAAAAATACTTGATCAGTCATCCAGCTGTTTTGAGATACATAGTAGGACGTTTCTGGATATTCGTCTGTACCGATCATATTTTCACATAATCTATTGTCCTTGTAGAGTATCATAAGGGGCATATTGAATCCACTGGCATTAACACATGTCAAAACTGTTGTTGGTTTTTGTCCTGAGCCGGCAGTTTGCCTCTCCGCTGATTCTCCAAGCCCAGTCACAACCTTGGTCATAATTAAATGACGTTTCATCTGCATTCCATATATCATCAGGAGATTGATGCAAATTTAAGTTATCCACAATATCTTTTAACTGATCAAAGATATCATAAACGATAAATGGATCACTTTGTTGTAGTACACGTGATGCTTCGATTATATCAGACTGCTTAATCGAGAGTAGATTGCGTTTTGAAAAATTGAGAAACCAATCCTCGCCAGGTTTCCCGATTATATTGCTGAACATATAACTGCACAGTGTTAAGTATTTCTTTTCGAGAGAGACCAAACCCCACCTACTCATAGTCTTTATCTGGGAAGTCAAAATCTTTTCCTCTTTAAAGAAAGCAGTTTTACTACCTCCAGCTACATCTGTTTTGAAAGAATTTCATTCTAGATTTCAGAATCACTTAAAAATTATATTTTTTACCTTTGGGATTTTCCGGCGCTGCTTTAGCTTTCCACCCATTTACTTTCAATTCAAGAGTTCTCAGATGCAGCCTTCGTTAGTGAAAATTTTCCGATTTCACTTTTCTTATCGCCAATTCTAATGCTTCTTTTGAATACCTATTGCCAACACCACGATTATTAATATTTTTAATGTATTTCCTTGGCATTATTGCATGTAAATAATACTTTTAAACACACTAATGTGATTCTAACCTATTAACACGTGAAACCACAGTAGCCTCGGTAGTCCACAGTTGTCTAGACTACGGTAAATGTCAGGCTATCTGTGGATCATATTTAAATTAGAATATTTATTGTTGCTGTACTTGGATCACCGACCGCTAGATGGCGCTTCCTATTTACTTAAAGCAATCTGCATTGGAAATTAAACTACTTTTACACTGGAATACTATTTCTATAATTCGATTTATATACGCCTGACGCAATTTACCTAGTGTAAATATAGAGGTCAGATATCAAGTTGATAATTACATTTCGAATTAGAATCTTAAATAAATCTAGATTTTAGCAACAGCTACTGTTAGAAAGATTAAATAAACATTTTTTTATAAATT
The DNA here is from genome assembly GCA_030710515.1 of Abscondita cerata. Classification (NCBI taxonomy): domain Eukaryota; kingdom Metazoa; phylum Arthropoda; class Insecta; order Coleoptera; family Lampyridae; genus Abscondita; species Abscondita cerata. Next base: position 56,224 of record JALBCR010001482.1, on the reverse strand, counting down.
TTATATTATCCTGTCAAATTTATGAAAAATTAACTGGTACCACAGTTACCCCAGACCACAATTACCCCACTTCACCCTATATTTTCTGCAAAAACTATTTTTTATTGTACATCTTATAAAGAAAATGGGGAGTTATGCGACGGTTTCCAAACCAAACCAAAAATTTTAACACCTGCTCGCCGTACGGTTATCTGTCCGTATGTAACCTAGATATTAAGAAAACCGCCATTCTGATTTTAATAAAATTTTGTGCATGAGTCTTATTTACAAGTAGATAACCTCCTAGGAGCCTCACAAACCGTTCTCTCAAGTGGGCCAGTGTTCATGAGCAGATTTTTTTCGGGTGAAATTGAACCTTCTACCGCTAAGCCATTCGAAAATTTGCAAAATTACAAATCTTATGTTTTTTTATTCATGTTTTTACGTAATACGGTTCCGCAGTTATAAAAATGTAAAATTACAGTATTTCGTATTGACAATGTAAAATTGCTTAAAAAAATTTAAAAAAAAGAAAAATTATGTGACAGGGGCAAAACAAACGTTTTTTTTAAATAAATTTTTTTATCGATTATAATTTAGAAATTATGACCGTTTTAGTTTTCGATTGAAATTTTTGAATAAGTTTTTCGTTTATAACTTTTAAAAACAAGCTATATCAAAAAAAAACTGAAACGGCCAAAAATGTTTATTTATTTATCCCCGTAAGATTCTTTTTGAATTTTGAAAATCGGTTTGAAAATATGTGAGTTGTGGTCAAATTACGGCTCAATTTGTTTGATATTTTAAAATTTTTTTAACCTCGTAGATGCCCTCGTACAAAAAAATCTAAATTGAAAATAAAGACACATCTTTCGTAAACTCGAAACTTTTTTCGAAACGAAAATATCTCGATCCGTTTTAATGCGAGACGAATTTGAAAAAGTCGATTTTTGCATCGAATCTGTGCCTAGCAATGTGAACAGAGAACCGAGTTAAGTTAAGATTCCCCAAATTTAATTTGAATTTGGGCACAATTTATGAATCCAAAACAGCTGTTAACCTACATAGATTTTAAAAAAATATTTATTTTACACATTGTTTTTTCAAATAAAATTATATTTAACTTTTGTTTAAACTATTTTTCGATTTGATAATCAGTTACTGAGATATAACTAACACGTGACACTAAATATGTTTTTACAATATATCTTCCAATATTAATTATATAAAAAAAGTTATAAACAAAATATTTTATTGACTATAACTTTTATTTGAACTATTTTTTTAAAACGCAATTTTCGTTTTCAACTTGTCTTAAAAAGAACGTGCACGCGGTACCTCGTTTTGATGCTGTTAGGCATATTTTTCGAGCAAAATATTTTATCAACAAACACTCTCTTACACGTTTGTTAGTATCAGAACAATGTGGAGTTCTGCGCAATACTTTGTAAAATACTGACACTTATTGTGTGTATTGTAAAATTGACAAGTGAAAGCAGAAGCTCATGTGTTGGAGACATAATGTGGACAAATTACTCGTTTCCAGTTCTCGTTAAGAATTCTTAAGCTCTTGGCGGGAAAGTTTTTTTTCTCTTGGTCGGATAAACCGCGAGGGTGTAATGAAATTTTTACGAAAGATTGTATACTATTGGATTCACAATTGTTGAATAATGATAGATGGCACTTTTCGTCCTTAAGCATATTACTCTAGCGGTAAGTAAGCAACGATATTTTTCTCAATTAACAATTAAAACAGTAACTTTCAATGAAGTAATAACCTTCAATATTGTTAAAGTTGTATATCCTTGCGTTTTATGTATATTTTGATAATAATACTATTAAGTGCAATTGTTAAATTTATTTCTTGTAGTTGCGCCTCCTTACGTGAGCTTAAAACTAAACAACTAAATTTCCACGTTTTTGCCAACTTTTTTTCCCCCCATTTTCCTCGAATTTGACGTAAGTAGGTGTTAACTGTAACCCCTAGGGTTTTCATCCTATATTTTTGAGGATTACTAATGACAAGGATAGTATTTCATGACCATCTTGATCCTTGCGTGACGCATTTATGGTACACCTTCAAGATAAAAAGGCGAGCCCCTATTGAACTTTATGCGTGTGGTGATGCGTTAATAATTTGTTTTGAGTTGCCGTTGGAAGAGAATTTAAAATAGAAAAAGCACGACATAAAATTGGTTTTAGATAGAAAGGAGTGTGTTTACGATTCAAGAAAGCGCAAAGCGAAACAGTATCGGCCATCGTAAGTCTCGATTTCGATTTATTACCCTAAAGTTTTGGTTTCCAATAACCGTAAATTGTTACATAAAATCCACATGTGGACAACGGAATAAAAAATGTTTGCTTTTAACAGTACGGCTATTAATAGGTCACAAATGCAGGCCACGTTTCTATTGCCAATAAATATTATTCAAGTAGAATTTTTTTGGTGTTGTATTAAACAAATTGCGGTTGCTGAAACTATACTGTCACGGTTCCATAACGTTGTTTGCTTACTAATCAATTGAAAGCAGACGCAGATCAATACATTCTGTGGATTACCGAAGAAAATGCAACTAACATTCTTTTTTGTTCGTTCAGCCCAATAAAATTGACGTTTAGTTAAGTTTAATTTAGAACCCCTGTACTAAAACACAATACCGAAAAGTGAATAATACATAAAAGGGAATAGAAATCCTTTTTCAATAAAGTTTGCATTTACGAATAACGATAGGAAAGTCTTCATCTTATTTTCAAAGCGCTTTTGAAATTCTTTTACAAAGATTTTTAGTTTGTGTTATTTACGTATCGAATACAAACTCTATTTAAAAAGCTGCGATTTAATTTTAGTAATTTTTTACTTACTTTAATTGAAAGAAATGTGATAAATTTTATTTAATAAAAATATACGTATTCAATACGTTTATCAATAGACGTTTTAAATCCGTTTAAAACAAAGTAAAAATCTATTCGGCACTGAAATTTATCGATGTTCAAAATTCTACTCAAAAGATTCATTATTACCTGATTTATATCCTGAAGAAGCAAACAAAAATTGATGAATTTAATACGTTTTTTTTAAATATTAATATAAATCTACGTTTCAGATTAATAATAAATTGAATTAACATTGACATAGTTAAGTGAGAGTTTTGAACTTTAATAAAATATTTGATCTGCTTATTTCAATGCGTAGTTTTAGTATTTTGGCCTTCGGCTGATTTAAATGGTGCCACTTGTAATAAAAAAAAAACAACTAAAGGAAATTCGGCTCGATGTAGAGCACTAAGTTCGTGGAGGATAAAGTATGTATAGTAGTTAGATCAGCAGCGTCGTAGAGTGGGGAGTCCTTAAATACTGCTAAAAAAAATTATACTGATGTCTAACAAGGCACCACCTACTGGGTAAAAGAAAGAAATAAAACCGACCAACAGGAGATCAACTGGTTTTACTTAAAATCTAATACGTTAAATCGAACACAAACCAGAGAGAAAGACGGACAATACAAAACAACAACAAACAATTCTTAAAATACTAGGAGAATGTGACAGAAATAGAGAGACTGTCGCATATAGTTACGTGCGTTAGCAGCAGCCTCGCCTAGCAATAAATAAGGCTCGCAATGAATGTGTCGGATTTCAGGTACACCCGAGTTGAAAGTTATCACTTTAATTGAGGATTGGCTACTAAGAAGGCTCACCGTAACAATATCACTTACACACGGCGATTTAAACTAACTTAAACTAGTATTAAAAGGGTTAAGTACCTCCCGCAAACCCAAAAGGTCTTTTGTTTTTGCGTCAACTGCTCTAAGTAAAACGCCGTAGCTTGTATTGAGTTAGTTAAAAAAACGTCCGGTTGTGGAATTTACTTAAATATTAGATATCAAGCCGTTCTATGTCATATGTACTTAAGCTTTGTACGCATTATCACAGAAAAAGTTGCTTAAATACTAAAACTTAGCTGTAATCGGTGGGATGCAGTTCCGAGAATGATGGTTTTCTACTAGCGACGGTATCGAGAGTTCAGGAAGTTAGGTAACTTTAAGATTCCTCTTTGGAGAGGTGTGCGAAGACGACCGGAAGGTGATAGTCTCGTTATGGAGCATAACCAACCACTGTGTCTGCAGCTTAACTAATGCGAAACCGTAGTGTAGTCTTTAATTGATAGGGAAGGTTTTTAATGCGCCACTCCAGCACTCTCAAGAGTTATCCAGGTATAACACACAACGAGAACATAAGGTCAACGCAACGTGGATAAATTTCACTTCAAGAAGTACGCCAAATCTCCGCATGTACGAAAAGGAAAAGAAGATGTCCGCTGTTCGTCTAAGAAATTTAGTCGGATTTTATTTTCCACCAATAGAAAATTAGCAAAATGCGCGCCAAATACGACTTTCGTCGTAACATATTACTCGCGACACAAGTTTTAAGACATCTTTAGACATAAATCCTACATTTAAAAAATAAAACAGTAACACACTGTCCTGTCTGTGTCTCAAAGAGGAAGCCACCTTTTGAAGCCCAAACAGCCTGGTCTTGTAGTCGAAAAATTTAAATAATTTCTTTGCAAACCTGATTCAAAATCAAGTTTGTACAACCTTAACAACTTTTTAGTCATCCATGAAGAAAAGTAAGCGAAATGTCTTCTGAAGAGGAGAATATCTTTTGCCGCTATAATAATGATTGAAGAAAGCGACGGATGTCAATATGGTTTCACTTACCTTCGCCGGTTTAAACAATTAGCCTTGAATCATCTCTGGAAGATTGGTTTTGTATTAGCTTCTGAACCAACAATTTAACATTTGGATCAAATAAAGAAAGACACTTGTGCAAATGCCTTTTTTGCCCACCAACATCTAAAAAGTCTTTTAAGGGATTACGAGAATTGAAAAGACATTGTCGATCCTGACAGATTATCGAAATAAATCTCAAAAACCACAATCACAAAGAGAGCCAAGCCTTTCAGCGAAGTTAATAAAATTAAAATCTTTTACTCGTGTTTTGAAAATAATTCCAAATGGTGCTCGATTAATGGCTGTCTCAAAATCAAGCTCAATAATGAGGAATTATGAGAGGACCTTTTTAAATTCCCTGCCTTCATTGCAGTGAATAATATTTCAAGGTTCATCCTAGTTTATGAACAACTATTTCTAAAAACCAGTAAATTGTTTCTAGATCGTTTTGTTCAAGTCATCGAATCCAAGGTAGCTGACGGGGATATCAGTGGGACAGTCAAACGATTATCTAGCTCAGACAAGCTAATTTCAATGGATTATGTGACGTTGGCGAAATTAAAAGAAAAACACCCTGCTTCTTTGCTTTCCTGTCGATCCCAACGTTCTAGTTTGCCTTTCGGCGACCTTCATGGACATAGTCAGACACTTTTCCGAAAGAATCTTAAGCAGATATGGATAGCCTCAGTCCACAACACCTTAAAGACATGATATTAAAATCGACCGCAGAAGGAGGACTACACCTGATTAAATCATTGGTCTTTTTTACTAACTTTCTCCTCGCTGGAAAAGTAAATCGTTAAGTAGTAGTAGTAAGTACTCTACCATGCCAATTTTTGTGCACTGACTAAAAAAGACTGTGGAATAAGACACTGTTGGCAATACTTTCCAAAAATTGGTGGCAAAATTGGCATGTAATTCGTGTACTATTGAAGTTGGCTTTTATCTTGGCCCAAAACCAGTTCGTTTTGCCACAAAAGGTGGGTGCGAGGCTCCCGTCCTTCTTGAAATTGAACAAACGTACAAAGAAGATTTCAGCAATGCTTTCAACTCACTGGAGCGTGGCGCGTTATTATCAGATGTTATCAAACACGTTTCTCAGCCTTACAATTATTTGCTCCAGTGCTACAAACATCCTACTAGTTTATCTTTTGGATCATCACTCATCCATTTACAAGTAGGTTGTCAGCAAGACAATTACTCTTCAGCCTTGCTATTTGTCCCATTATTTGCGACCCTTCAGCAGAACTTAACGTATTCTATTTAGATGACGGAACCTTAATTATGAGGCGACCCTTAGTTTTAAACTATTTTATTACTCTAATGGAAAGGAGCAAACAGATTGGTCTTGAAATTGAACCTGCGAACTTTTTGCTACTCAGAAGGGGATAAGTTAATAACGCAATAATTTAAAAACTATTTGTCCAGGAATAAAAGTTGTAGCTTCAGACGAATTTACTTGGAGCTCCTCTGTCGATTGAAACAGTTCTAGTGCTTTTGATAGTAATCTTACAGAAATCAACCCTTGTGTGTGAACGTCTAAAACTTCTAAACTGCCTCATAGCTTTTTACCTCTTGAAACATTGCTTTGCCCCTACCCAAATTGGTATACCTACTTTGTTCTTCTCCTATCTGGAAATTTTAATCAAATGCAGACCTATGCATAAAATTTACACTGCAAAAACTAATAAATGTTAATACTGGACGATGATCAATGAACAATTTCTACCCTACCATGCAGTTCAGGAAGACTAGGCATACGCCGCCTTAATAATTTCGTTCTTTCGTTAGTCACTCGCCATTATGATGTATCCTAAAATTGGTGACGAGTCGCCAATTAGGGTAAAGTCGGGTGAGATGACGCTGCGTGTCCTCTCCGGCGACAAACGTTTGTGTGTGAGCACGGCCAGTGTGTTTTTGTTTTTGTCAAGGTGACATTAAAGCACTTGGAAAATAGAAATACCATCGCTTCCTTGTATAATTATATATGAGTTTCTTACTACCTACTACTGTGAATGTGTGGAAGTAAATTTACCGGTGTTTTTAATATATTAGGTGCCATCTTTCCCAAGCTTGAGTTGAGTTTACTGCGGAAAAATGACAATGAAGTATAACAGAAAGAACTCAAATCGTGTAAACTATACTCAAGAAGATTTGAGGCTAGCATTTGAAGCGGTCAAAAACAGCTTTTCTGTAAACGGAGCCTTCAAAACTTATGGCATTCTTAGGAAGACTCTTGAAAGGAAAGTAACGAACGATGTTTCAACGACTGATAGCATATTAGGGGAAGCAAATGAAAATAAATTAGTGCTACACATTATAAAGGCACAAAAATACGGTTTTCCTATGACGGCATTAGATGTTCGAAAGCTTGCCAATAATTTGGCTGAACTTAATCATAAGTTCAATAAAGAAAAGGGAATTGCCGGTTCCGATTAGTATAGGTGTTTCTTCAGAAGATGTGGGAAATTATATTACACTTCTTCAAGATATTCTGAAAAGCGATGAGCTTTTTGACAAACCTGGGAGAATCTACAATGTCGATGAAACAGGAGTTCAGTTATAGCCGAAAAAGAAGCAAAGATGTAATTTACCATGATTCCTTTCTTCTGTACTTTCTCGTCTACCTCTTGTGTTGACCAGTCTTTTTTAACTCCTGTTAGAATTTCACCTCTGGCTCTTCCCTTTTTTTCTTTTCTTGTCGCGAATTGTATTTTCCAAATGTGCTCTTCTGGTTACTTCTCTTTCCATTGCTCCCATTCTCTCTCTTTTAACCATATTTCCGTTAACCCTACCATATCGAACTTCTTTATGTACACTCATGAAATTTAAAACTTGGACACCACAATTTCTGTAAACAATAGTTTGTACATTGTGAAGCGGGCTTAAGGGTATCATTTACAATTCTAACAGCAGGTAGTCTCAGCAGGGGTTATCTTATAGAAGGACTGTAGAATGAATCATTACACTGAGCACGTTTTAGAAAATAGGTAATTTACGTTGCTTACTTAATTTTTTCTTTAAAGAATATATTTGAAGGTATCGCTAATTAAACACCATAGCTCGATTAATTATCGAATCAAAATTTTGTTTAGGAAATGTTTACAAAATAAAATTAGAAATAATTTTGATTTAAAAACGTCTACAAGCAATAACTTTTAAATTAAATCAAAAACTAAACATGGTTATTTGGGTTGACTGATTATTACTTATTTTTAAATAAATCTAACCTACTAATTATTGTAAGTTATTAAAAAAATCATTAAACTCTCTATTCATAATATTTAGTCCTTACAAAATGTATATTTTATGACGTTTCATTTTTTTCTGTAGTTAATATAAAAGTGAAAATAAAAACTAAGGCAATTCTTATTGTCAACGTATATATTTAGTTTTTGACAAGAATTTATTACATAATTATAATTAAGATACCAAGTTATAGTTTAAAATTAAATGAAAACTTTTTTTTAAATAAAGGTATTACTATATAAATAAATATAAGAAATCAATAATGGGTGTGACCTCCATTATTATTGATACATTCTTGGAGGCGTCTGCTCATTGACGCTATCAAGGTATCAATATAATTAATATTAATCGTTTCCCATGCGGTATCAATGGCTGCAATTAGTGCATTACGGTTTACTGGTATAAAATTTGGCCCTTGTTGTCTTCGGATAACAGCAAGTATTCGAGCCCAAACATTTTCGATAATGTTAAAATCTGGGCTTTTGCTGGCCAGGGTAACAGCTCCAAGTTATTTTCTCGTATCCAATTGCGCACAACCCGCGAAGTATGAATAGGGCGTTGTCCTTTAACAACAAAAATACATTATGAAAATGTTAATTCAACAGATCCCGAACTATTTTTTGGAGAAAGTATAGTGAAATAAGAATACTTACTTGTTGGAAAATATAATCTTCGTCTGGATAAAACACTTCGACTGAAGGTTTCATAATAGTTTCCAAAATATCTAAATACGCAGCAGAATCAAGACGTCCATCGATAGCCCAACAAACTCCTGGACCCCGCGCGCTAACCCAACCCCACACATTCACAGAAAATAACCACTTCGTTTTTAGGACATATGTGATTATTTTCGTAACGAGTTCCTTCCATTCTAAAAACTTTTAGTGGTCCATCGTTGCGGCTATTGAACGTTTTTTCGTCGCTAAAAATCACTCGATTCCAAAATTCCAAAGGTTCGTTCACATATCGCCTTGCAAATTCCAGACGACGTCTCATATTTTCGTCACTGAGAACTTCTTTCGCAGCAGCATTATACTTCTTTATTCCCATCTCCTTTAATCTTTTTGTGCAGTTATACGGCATCCGGAAAATGTGTATCTGCTATAGCCCTGAGTATGTAGCAAATGGTTGTTCTGTTACGTAATGAAACAACTCGAGATCTTGAGCACGTGTAGATACTTTAGGTCTACCACTTCCGATGGCTCTTTCCAAAGTGTGTTCAAGATTCCATTTTACTCGGTAATGCCCTACGGTGCTTTTTGGTATATCTAACATACGTGAAATTTCACGCACGCTACGGCCCGCCGCTAATTCCGAAACAATCCGCGCTTTCAAATCAGCACCGAGATAAGGTGGCATTTTCACAACACTTGAGATTTTAAACTAAAATGGAATTTACATTTCTTACTTTATTTATTGGTTCACACTACCCATTCTCAAACAGTAGGTAATTGTTTATTTATTACATACTTCTAATGACCAATGTAACAACCCTTAGAGCAATATGACTTAAATTAAACAAGCAAGGATATTCTATTGTTATTGAAACTTATTCATAAAGTAAAAACCATTTCCTTATAATGCTAATGGACAGGATTTTCTTTTAAGTATTAAGATTACAATAGAGGACTTATAAACTTTCGAAAATATTTAATTATAAATATTTGCACTGCAATTGCGCTTTTTCCTTAATAATTTCTTAGCAATAACATACACGTTCTTGGTTTTTAAATTGTCGTAAATTTGATATGATATAAATTCGCAAAAAAATTGTTGCTTAAGTTGTAAACCTTCGTACACACCTGAACAACAAACCGAGCAACAAACATAACAACGTTTGTGCTGTTCCCATAATTATTTTCAGTAGTTTTCAGTTCATATATATTTATTATTGAGAAGAGAAAATTGCGGAAAACAAGAAGATAGTGCCAACCAAATTTTTACGCACAAAGAAGAGTAAAAATTATAATTTACTTCGCTTTTTTTTATTTTGAAATTTCCCGCCCAAATGATGCTAATAGGGACATCATTTTTTCTTGCATTCTTAAACACTGATTAATTTAAAACATTTTCTTCTGTCAACTCCATAATATTACCTAAAACACAACAAACCCACAAAAGGGAGGACAAAAATAAATAATTTAATTCTCCCGCATAAGTTTGTTCGCCGTTTTGTTTAGATTCGTCCAAACCTGCAAACGCATTCGCGCGCATTTTCTTTGATGTCGGAGAAAAACCGACAAGTTGCGGGAACGCCGCAAACCGTTCGTGGAACAATCAGGACTTGCGAATCTGTTCTAAAATTCGTACGTAGCACCGTCCAAATTAATGTTCCGATTGCCGTTCGGTTCGTTGTTCTGTTTGTTCCTCGGTTTGTTGTTCAGGTGTGTACGAAGCTTTACAATAAGCATATTAATATGAACTATATCTTATGAAAGGAGAGTTATGTAACTATAATTAACGACTTAACGTTACGTTAGTAGATTCCATTTACTATTTACACATATTTTCTTGGAACATTCGATAATTAACTATCGGGATATGATGACCCTATACTTCGCAGGTTGTGCGCAACTGGATACAAGCAAATAACTTGGAGCTGTTACCCTGGCCAGCAAAAGCCCAGATTTTAACATTATCGAAAATGTTTGGGCTCGAATACTTGCTGTTATCCGAAGACAACAAGGGCCAAATTTTATACCAGTAAACCGTAATGCACTAATTGCAGCCATTGATACCGCATGGGAAACGATTAATATTAATTATATTGATACCGTCAATGAGCAGACGCCTCCAAGAATGTATCAATAATAATGGAGGTCACACCCATTATTGATTTCTTATATTTATTTATATAGTAATACCTTTATTTAAAAAAAAGTTTTCATTTAATTTTAAACTATAACTTGGTATCTTAATTATAATTATGTAATAAATTCTTGTCAAAAACTAAATATATACGTTGACAATAAGAATTGCCTTAGTTTTTATTTTCACTTTTATATTAACTACAGAAAAAATGAAACGTCATAAAATATACATTTTGTAAGGACTAAATATTATGAATAGAGAGTTTAATGATTTTTTTAATAACTTACAATAATTAGTAGGTTAGATTTATTTAAAAATAAGTAATAATCAGTCAACCCAAATAACCATGTTTAGTTTTTGATTTAATTTAAAAGTTATTGCTTGTAGACGTTTTTTAAATCAAAATTATTTCTAATTTTATTTTGTAAACATTTCCTAAACAAAATTTTGATTCGATAATTAATCGAGCTATGGTGTTTAATTAGCGATACCTTCAAATATATTCTTTAAAGAAAAAATTAAGTAAGCAACGTAAATTACCTATTTTCTAAAACGTGCTTAGTGTAATGATTCATTCTACAGTCCTTCTATAAGATAACCCCTGCTGAGACTACCTGCTGTTAGAATTGTAAATGATACCCTTAAGCCCGCTTAACAATGTGCAAACTTTGGTTTACAGAAATTGTGGGGTCCAAGTTTTAAATTTCATGAGTGTACTTTCAAAATTCAACTCCATTGTTTTTAATTCCTGTCACATTCCAAAACATTAATTCTCGTTGCTTCACTTTTTTAATTTCTTAATCTTTTATCTTTGCCTTTCTGTCTTGATTTGGTTTGACCTCCCCAACCTACTAGTTTTTGTGCCGTTTATCTCTGTTTTTTCTATTACCTCACTCCACTTCCAACTTCGGCCATCCACTACTAGCTTTTTATACCCTATTGTTATCATTTTTCCTTGTTCTCTGTACTTTCTTGCTTCTTCTCTCAGCTTCTTTTGTACTTCTCTCTCTTTCTTTGTCAGGTCGTCGTCCATATAAATATTTGTCCCTTTAAGCAGCCCCTTTTTCTTAATTATCTCCATTTTGTCTTCGTGTGATCTCATCCTAACTATTATAATCCCTGAGTTATCCTCTTCGCTTCCTTCACCTTCTTCTCCACCCCAAATTTTTTTTTTAATAAATTTCTCTATCTAAACTAAATTATTATAATAATGTAACACGTATCGCCGCCTATCGGCAACTTTGGGAAGTTCATATGCAAGTATATTTTACATTCCGGAGGAGATGATGTATTTCTGGTTGTACTGAAAACATTTTACAAGATAAATTAATTTGTAAAATTTAACTCATTTTCGTTACCTGCCTACGTTTACATGGAGAACCACTATATAATTATTAAAATAATTAATACTAATGTCCACTTAATATTTTGGGTGACGGTACATTTTCATGACTTATACTGCGGAAGGTTAAATATCTGCAACAAAAAAAATTTTTATTATTCATACATTTCTGTATATAAATGTAATTGTCCTACCAAGGAACATAAACATCGCAATAAAACTAGAAAAAAACACAATACACAACACCGCCTTTGGCGTACTTTTCCTAATTATTGTTGGTAGAAACAACATTTTTCTTTCGAGAAGCACATTTTATTACTTAATATCAAATTAAATTTGTTTATTTACTCAGGTTTTCAAATTCAAAATTTGTATTCAAGCCACCAAAACATGTTCCATTATGTTTTCGAGATTTGTAAATTAAAGATGATTTATTTCGGTTTTTATTGTGTTTACTATAGAATAAGATTTGTGTTTTTGCTCAACAATAACTCTTTTGATCTTGCATTTTCAACTGCGTGTTGCCCCCAACAAAAGAAGATTAACTGTTACTTAATAGAAAATGTATAACGGCGTTTCTAAAACATAATTAGTAGAACTTGAACCTCAATCATATTACTGAAAGTAAAGGCGATTATCTTTTGTGTTGTATTTAGGACTTTGTATAGATTACTTTTCGCGAATATTATTCAAAATGTTTTACATAAACAATTAATATTGAAACGGTGGTATTAAACAAACTTAAAGTGTTCGATGGGTTTTTTTATCGAAAATTTAATGTTTAATTGCGTACGCGTGTAGATGCTGAATAACATGAAAATATACACGTACTAATTATAAAATGATGATGTGAGTGCGCAAACATGTACTGTAGTACAAATTTTAAATTTCATAATTACTTTTGTAGTCGATTTTGTTTAATTTTGTGCCAGATTTTTTATGAATTGTTGTTGACGTTTTTTAATGGAAACAATGCATCTTTCTCTTATTTTTTTATATTGTGTAAAATTTATCTAAATTGGGTTAATTTTGTTTTACACATGGTGAATATTGTAAAATAAAATTGTAAACGCTGAAACGTTGTGTACGATTTACAACAATAATTAATATCGATGTAAAGAAAAGGTACTACAACGACTTTCAGAAAATATAAATAATCCTAAAGTTATGGGGACGTTTACGGTGATTCAAATTGTAGTCAATTTTAATATAATTATTGTATCACTTTGCAAACTTAAACAAATCAGCTATTATTCCGGTGTCAAATTTCACTTCCGATGTCACACAAGTGTTATTACTCTAATTTACATTAATATAAAACGAATTTGAATCTCTCAATCACTTCCAGAACCGCACATGACCGATCATACCCTCCAACATGTCCATGCTTCGAAAAATGCAAGTCTCCGATTTTATTAATACCATTAAATTTGTAAATTTACTCATGTTTAAGTCCTTGTTAAGATATATTATTGTTTTTAGCACTAAGTAGTAAAGTGAATGATACATCAATTAAAAAAATCATTTCGACAAATTTTTCAATTTTATAATTATTTTTTTTTGCTTTGTTGACGGAAGGCTAGGATACTAAACTAAACCACCATATTCTATCGAAATCTGCTTATTTAAACCCAAAAAATATAGTCCTTTTTTTTCAATCTTGGACGCGACTATTTAATAGCTTTAACGTCCTGAATATGGTTGAGGCATCTGTACCTAACTTATAATCACTTTAACTAACAGAAATAAACCGACACGTATCAATCAGAAAAAAATCAGCAGATATTGCTTTATTCTCATAGGGATGAAATATGTATCTTAGATTATTGAATCTTACGGCAAACATCAGTCTTTCAGTTCCCTCATATACAGGAGAAACAGACACGTTGCTGTTTATAACTTATAACGATCACAATCACGCATCTTACTTCTAACGCAAATGATTTTACCACGATTTTTTCATTTTCTTGTCATTTTTTAGTTTCCATATTTATTTTGCAAGAAAATTTTTAATTGAATGTTGAATATATTAAAATTAGTAAGAAAAACGTCACGTGTCTGTATATATAAAATAATTCTATGCAAGATATTTTCTTTTATCAAATATATTATGTTTATCCTTTTTATTTTCATCTAATTTTTTATTTGTTTCAGGTAAGACGTAACATTTGTTTTTTTTTTGGTAAGTACTATTCTGGTTATATAGCTTATCAGGAAACAAGTTTGGGATTTGCGATTAATTTCAGTGTCTTATATTAGTCGGCAAAATGCTTTTAAAAAGTTTATCGCTTGGCCTTCCACTAGGTTGTTTGCGCGACTTAGTATAAAAGATTAATTTGCAAAATTAATAAACTTATGATGAAGTGTATGTGTTGCCACAGGTGCTCCCAGGACAATGATGTAGGTGGGTGATGATACATTGGTACATTGAATAATCTTTCTATTGAAAAAGATGTGGGCAATCATTTTGACTATATTTTTTAATGTGTCGCCTGGTTGCAACACCGTCCGAATCATGTTAGTCTTCCGTTGCATACACATTGTTGTTCCGTCTATTGGCGTAGTACATAGTTTCTTTTACCCCTATGTAACTGTTGCATAGAGCGATGGTCATACTCTTTATCAGATGGTAGTGCTTGTGAGGGGAGAACAAATCATGCTGGAGTGCATGGTCGGTGGGCTTTTGAAAACGTAGGTTGGTGCCCTTCAAGGATGCGAATATGCGATCTGCATGCTTATTAAAAATGATATATAGGGAGGCTTTCATTACCGGTTCACGTGTAAAGTGGTGATATCCCAGATGATTCGAAACGAATTCTTGCAGGAGATTATTCGACACAATATTTAGGGTCTTCGAGACGATGGTGACCTCGGGGATGCAGAACAGTAAGGCAATAACCGCTTTGCGGCACATTTAGACGAAGTTTAAGAGGGGCATTTAAATAGTTTGTAAAAAACATGCACCTACTAAAGTTTATTAATTTTCAAAACAAGCTTAGTTACAGTCAAAACGGTAAACAGCAATTGAAGTAGAAGGTGTCAAAAAATTAATCCCATTTTTTTGATTAATCAAATGTATATAATTACTGATTTATCAACAATTGAAAAACAATACCAATTCAAAATTTATCATTACGGATAACCACTAAAACATAAGATAACCCGTGGTAAGTTTCAATGTTTCGAGTCCTTGAACATGACTTCTCTCAAATGTTTCGTTTGTATTAATAATAAACTTTTCTGTTAACATTTATTAATTGAAGTTCAACAGTATTGGCAAAGATGGCGCAACAAATGTGTAACTAATACCGATGCGATAAATAATGTGCAGCCTTGCCACAATTGTACAATTTCGACTTATAAATCATAGAAGATAAACACAAAAGACAAGTTTGAGTGCTCATGTTTATTTCCCATGTTTAAGATTTATTCGGGGTTGATAATAAGTATGTATCTAATAGCTCAATTGTATTTTGCATATCCGCGTGTATAATTTGCAACACCGCCTCATGTAAATGTATAAACACCTTATTGAAGACAACGCCTTCTGTTAGAGAAATTACAAAATTACCGATACTTTTTTATAAAAATTTATTAATTTAGGAACTATTATGCGATACTAACGCCATCCGTGGATGTTACGAGTTTGACATTTTCTGATGCCCCACTTAATCAAAAACATTTCCAATGCATTGTAGAGGATTATATTCCTACTGTTGGAAGCTTTTATGACATTGACCAGGAAGTTGAAGTTTTCTCTGTTCAATGCCGTTAATGTTTTGAAATCCTCGTCTGTGAAACAGCAGCTTGGTCTAAATCGACGGGAATACAATTTCGGACAGCGAGGGCTTCATTTGCTTCCGACATGACGGCGTAATCGCGGGTGTAGTATACTTTTTCCAACACTTCGAGGAGAAAGAATCCGTCTTTTAAATGGGTACGACACACCCGGTTGGATTGTGAAAACCAGACATCAACAACGGTGAACAGTTGACACACCGTCCGGACGTTGACGATTGACAGAACCAGCATAAATTTTGGTATTTTCTTATAGACTTGATTCTGGGGTTACAAACGGGATTCTGCCTTGTTTGACCGACTTCGGATAATCCAGAATTCACAGAAAAGAAAGACCGCTCGGTTGGCTGCTGATTGAGTTGGCGATAGACATTTGGTAGTCGGCGGCCCGCAGCTGCGATCCGGCGGTAGAAAATTTAAAGTCGCCGGCCGGCAGCTGAGATCCGGCGGTAGATTTTTGGTAGTCGGCGGCCCGCAGCTGAGATCCGGCGGTAGAAAATGAGAGTCGACGGCCGGCAGTTGAGAATCAGCCGTAGACAATCGAGATCGGCGGCCGGTAGCTGAGATCCACCTGTAGACTTTTGGGAGTCGGCGGCCGGCAGCTGAGATCCGTAGATTTTTGGTAGTCGGCGGCCTGCAGCAATTGAAGTAGAAGGTGTCAAAAAATTAATCCCATTTTTTGATTAATCAAATGTATATAATTACTGATTTATCAACAATTGAAAAACAATACCAATTCAAAAATTTATCATTACGGATAACCACTAAAACATAAGATAACCCGTGGTAAGTTTCAATGTTTCGAGTCCTTGAACATGACTTCTCTCAAATGTTTCGTTTGTATTAATAATAAACTTTTCTGTTAACATTTATTAATTGAAGTTCAACAGTATTGGCAAAGATGGCGCAACAAATGTGTAACTAATACCGATGCGATAAATAATGTGCAGCCTTGCCACAATTGTACAATTTCGACTTATAAATCATAGAAGATAAACACAAAAGACAAGTTTGAGTGCTCATGTTTATTTCCCATGTTTAAGATTTATTCGGGGTTGATAATAAGTATGTATCTAATAGCTCAATTGTATTTTGCATATCCGCGTGTATAATTTGCAACACCGCCTCATGTAAATGTGTAAAACACCTTATTGAAGACAACGCCTTCTGTTAGAGAAATTACAAAATTACCGATACTTTTTTATAAAAATTTATTAATTTAGGAACTATTATGCGATACTAACGCTATCCGTGGATGTTACGAGTTTGACATTTTCTGATGCCCCACTTAATCAAAAACATTTCCAATGCATTGTAGAGGATTATATTCCTACTGTTGGAAGCTTTTATGACATTGACCAGGAAGTTGAAGTTTTCTCTGTTCAATGCCGTTAATGTTTTGAAATCCTCGTCTGTGAAACAGCAGCTTGGGTCTAAATCGACGGGAATACAATTTCGGACAGCGAGGAGCTTCATTTGCTTCCGACATGACGGCGTAATCGCGGGTGTAGTATACTTTTTCCAACACTTCGAGGAGAAAGAATCCGTCTTTTAAATGGGTACGACACACCCGGTTGGATTGTGAAACCAGACATCAACAACGGTGAACAGTTGACACACCGTCCGGACGTTGACGATTGACAGAACCAGCATAAATTTTGGTATTTTCTTATAGACTTGATTCTGGGGTTACAAACGGGATTCTGCCTTGTTTGACCGACTTCGGATAATCCAGAATTCACAGAAAAGAAAGACCGCTCGGTTGGCTGCTGATTGAGTTGGCGATAGACATTTGGTAGTCGGCGGCCCGCAGCTGCGATCCGGCGGTAGAAAATTTAAAGTCGCCGGCCGGCAGCTGAGATCCGGCGGTAGATTTTTGGTAGTCGGCGGCCCGCAGCTGAGATCCGGCGGTAGAAAAATGAGAGTCGACGGCCGGCAGTTGAGAATCAGCCGTAGACAATCGAGAGTCGGCGGCCGGTAGCTGAGATCCACCTGTAGACTTTTGGGAGTCGGCGGCCGGCAGCTGAGATCCGTAGATTTTTGGTAGTCGGCGGCCTGCAGCAATTGAAGTAGAAGGTGTCAAAAATTAATCCCATTTTTTTGATTAATCAAATGTATATAATTACTGATTTATCAACAATTGAAAAACAATACCAATTCAAAATTTATCATTACGGATAACCACTAAAACATAAGATAACCCGTGGTAAGTTTCAATGTTTCGAGTCCTTGAACATGACTTCTCTCAAATGTTTCGTTTGTATTAATAATAAACTTTTCTGTTAACATTTATTAATTGAAGTTCAACAGTATTGGCAAAGATGGCGCAACAAATGTGTAACTAATACCGATGCGATAAATAATGTGCAGCCTTGCCACAATTGTACAATTTCGACTTATAAATCATAGAAGATAAACACAAAAAGACAAGTTTGAGTGCTCATGTTTATTTCCCATGTTTAAGATTTATTCGGGGGTTGATAATAAGTATGTATCTAATAGCTCAATTGTATTTTGCATATCCGCGTGTATAATTTGCAACACCGCCTCATGTAAATGTGTAAAACACCTTATTGAAGACAACGCCTTCTGTTAGAGAAATTACAAAATTACCGATACTTTTTTATAAAAATTTATTAATTTAGGAACTATTATGCGATACTAACGCTATCCGTGGATGTTACGAGTTTGACATTTTCTGATGCCCCACTTAATCAAAAACATTTCCAATGCATTGTAGAGGATTATATTCCTACTGTTGGAAGCTTTTATGACATTGACCAGGAAGTTGAAGTTTTCTCTGTTCAATGCCGTTAATGTTTTGAAATCCTCGTCTGTGAAACAGCAGCTTGGGTCTAAATCGACGGGAATACAATTTCGGACAGCGAGGAGCTTCATTTGCTTCCGACATGACGGCGTAATCGCGGGTGTAGTATACTTTTTCCAACACTTCGAGGAGAAAGAATCCGTCTTTTAAATGGGTACGACACACCCGGTTGGATTGTGAAAACCAGACATCAACAACGGTGAACAGTTGACACACCGTCCGGACGTTGACGATTGACAGAACCAGCATAAATTTTGGTATTTTCTTATAGACTTGATTCTGGGGTTACAAACGGGATTCTGCCTTGTTTGACCGACTTCGGATAATCCAGAATTCACAGAAAAGAAAGACCGCTCGGTTGGCTGCTGATTGAGTTGGCGATAGACATTTGGTAGTCGGCGGCCCGCAGCTGCGATCCGGCGGTAGAAAATTTAAAGTCGCCGGCCGGCAGCTGAGATCCGGCGGTAGATTTTTGGTAGTCGGCGGCCCGCAGCTGAGATCCGGCGGTAGAAAAATGAGAGTCGACGGCCGGCAGTTGAGAATCAGCCGTAGACAATCGAGAGTCGGCGGCCGGTAGCTCAGATCCACCTGTAGACTTTTGGGAGTCGGCGGCCGGCAGCTGAGATCCGTAGATTTTTGGTAGTCGGCGGCCTGCAGCTGAGATCTGGCGGTAGAAAATTGAGAGTCAGCGGCCGGCAGCTGAGATCCGTCTGTAGACTTTTGGGAGTCGGCGGCCGGCAGCTGAGATCCGGCGATAGAAAATCGAGAGTTGGCGGCCGGCAGCTAAGATCCGGCGGTAGATTTTTAGTAGTCGGCAGCCCGCAGCTGAGATCCGGCTGCGGTAGAAAATTAAGATTCAGCGGCCTGCAGCTGAGATCCGGCGGTAGATTTTTGGTAGTCGGCGGCCTGCAGCTGAGATCCGACGGTAGAAAATTGTGAGTCAGCGGCCTGCAGCTGAAATCCGGCAGTAGACTTTTGGGAGTCGGCGGCCGGCACCTGACATCCGGCGGTAGACAATTGAGAGTCGGCGGCCCGCAGCTGAGATCCGGCGGTAGATTTTTGGTAGTCGGCGGCCTGCAGCTGAGATCCGGCGGTAGAAAATTGAGAGTCAGCGGCTTGCAGCTGAAATCCGGCAGTAGACTTTTGGGAGTCGGCGGCCGGCACCTGACATCCGGCGGTAGACAATTGAGAGTGGGCGGCAGAAAGCATAGATCCGGCGGTAGAGAAATGAAAGTCGGCAGATGGTTGGGTTTTGGAGTCAAATGACTGAGATTCTGGACCTTGATATTCGTCGTCCGATTCAATTATCATTGGCTCTCCAGCAAACTTTACAGCTGCATGAGATCGGGTCTTGAACAGCAAAAGTGCCGCATATGCATTGGAAAGAGTTGGGATGATCGAACTACTTTTTCCAGAAGCGTTGTTCTGTGACTGTCGCAGATGAAATCGTTTTCGGTACAATGCTTAACCTGTGTGGGAAATTCTTGAATGGTTGTGACGTAGTGACAGACTTCTGGCCCCCATTTCTTTAGGCGCTGGAAACCAAAAATTGTAAAAACCGCATTGAATTTTGTACTGCTACGAGGACGTCCAGAGTATACCCCTCATAAAACTTGGCAGGTAGATTACCAAAGAGTTATTCTATCCATATGCGAAGTATTACGAGGGGTACGCTCTGGACGTGGGAGCTACATCGGTCGAAATTATCTGTCCGTGGAATATATGTGACCGGCAAATAGTTTGCATAAAATGGGAAAAATTTTTGTAATTGAGATATTCGTAAATTTCTTTTGCAAATGAATTCAGCATATCATTGTTGCAATGGCCTACAGAAAACAAAAGGTTGAAATTACAAATTTAGAACTATTTTAAAATAGTCCTAAAATGATCAATTCTTCTATTCTAATCCCAATTTAAACAATTTTTTACAATATTGCCCGGATAATAAGCTCTGACAAAAACATACAAAAAATTTCCGGAAAAAATGCCGGAAAACTGACATTTTTGAAAAATCGTTATTTTCTTTTGAAAGTTCTGAACAACTTTTCTCTTAGGCATTTTTCAATATCTTGTCATCTAACTTCACTTTTTACATATTTCAGGGATATTTTTTTAATTTGCCGCCATCACAGTGATCACATGACATTTGTCAAAGAGCTTTTTTTGTCATTTAATATGCTCAATTTATTTGTCAAAGGAAATTTTTGGATATCTCAATTACAAAAATTTTCTCCATTTGATGCAAACTCTTTACCGGTCACTGTATGTAACAGGAACTTTAGAACAAAATTGAAAACTTAGCAGACAATTTATCGTCACATTTTATTAATATAAAGAGTAGCTCTCTAGCTGCCGCATTAAAATTTTTAGAACGATTCCTTTTGTAACAATTTCTAAGAAAACGTTCCTTTTAATGATTACATTGAAAATTGAACGTTATCGGGTAATAGTGAAGAAAGTTGAACTTCTGTTCAAAAAGTTGTCCTTGACTGAAAATTGAATAAAAACTTTGAACATAACCATTTAAAGAGATGAGCGCAATATAATTCGTGTTCAATCTCCTTACATTAAGAGAAACGCAAACTTTTCGTAATAAAATAAATTTTAATTTCGCAAAAAAGATTATATCCACTTTGTTTATTTTACGGCAGGAAAAGTGGTTGAAATTATGCAACTTGGAAGGTAATTATTGTATTACATGTTCTACAGGTGCGTCGGAACTTAAAAGTGGAATTAATTTGCATAAGAAAAGAGTTGGGGTGAACTTGTGTATAGGCTTGTGTTTAGAAGTCATTCTAGAATCTGCTTAAATCAGAACATTTTTAACAGGATCTGTGCTACATCACCCCTATGAGAATAACAATTACACCGGACATTAGCTTTTACAGCTGGCACTTTTAGATGTTTTTGGCACTTTTCGCGAATTTTTACGATGCACGAAAGTTTCGCTTGAATTACTTTAACTGCTGAATGTCGCTTTAAATGTGCCCACGTGAAACAAAAGTTTAAAGTAACGCATAATCGGAGGGCTTTTTCATAATAGGCAAACTTTTTTCTGTAACTTCTTTAATCGAGCCGCCGTTTCTTGTCTGCTAATTTAAGTCTTGCCCCCTCAACGAAAACGTTTAACGAACTCGATTATCAAACGAGACCCCACAAAATAAAAAGAAAAAATATTGGGGATGTAATACGTGTGCTGATATACAAACTTTTCCATCGAGTTCCTTTTTTTTAAGTATTTGAGCAGTTACGTGAACTAACTAGGTGCTTACTTTGTTATAAACTTCTTAATGCATGCTAGTGATGTCACAAACTTATTATAATAAAACTTATTACAGTTTAGTTCCAATGACTTTGTGTAAAATGTATTAAATAATTTTTTTGTACTTTCAATCTTTAAGAATAATTATTACTCGAAAAGGTTTCGGGAGAAAAGGTGATGGAAATTTTATTATCTACAACTTCCATTTGAACTATTTTTACCTAAAACGCACTTTTTTATTTTTTGAGTACATTCAAAATTCAAAATAGTTTAAACTTTAGATTCCAATAAAAATTTCACTTTTTTAAATTGATTTATGAATCTGAGACTTCGGTTTTATTTTGATTCACCTCAGGGCTTGGCTCCGTTTATAAATAAATTGATTAGTTATATTTAATAACAAATTTTTATGTGATCTAACTGCAAACATAGTTAAATATTATTAATTCCTTCCTACACTTGATTATTTACACATCAACAATACAATTTGTTTTTCTTTTATGTGGGCCGCCAACTACACTGAATTTAACGTCGTGGTAGTCTCCACAATGACATTTTTGGCCACTTTAAATTTTGTTGGCTTGACTATCCATTATCGACTGCCTATCATCCACTGTTCTCGTCTTTAACCACCGTTCGAATCCTATGTCACAATTAATGTCTCACTTTTGAGCTTTCAAGTGCAAGTGCACTTATAAAAAATTTTAATCTTAACAACATTGACCATCTGCGTGCTTATCTCACTATACAATGTTGCGTTTTTTTTATAATTTAAAGAAAACACATTAGTAAATAGTGCTTCACATATTGTCAATTCATCTTTTATCGATACTTTAAGATAACAACTTAGGGGCCGAATTTAGACAGCGTCCTAAAAGCCCACTCACACTCACGTTACTTATAGTTGATTAACCTCACTAAACGATATTCAGAAGCGCATAAAAAGAAAAGAGTTAGTAAATTGTTCCTAACTAGTGGGTAAAGTTTTAGGGTCGAATTGAGAGTTTCCAAATTATACACTCACACTCATGCCCTACTTACTTTACTTTAACTTAACTGAACGTCAAGTTGACGTCTTAATTGATTAGTATAATTTTCTTCTGCAATCAATATTTTGACGTATTTGATAATCAAGAGTAAATCAATTTACGTTTGAATATCGAATACGTCAAAAAAATTGTTTGGAAAACGAAAATGATACTAAACAACTAATTTGACGTTTAGTTAGGTTAGGGTAAGATTAGTATGGTATGAGTGTGAGTGTAGAATTAGGATGCTCTCTGATTTTGACCCTGAGTCAGCAACAACTTAGTGACCGAATTCAGACAGCGTCCTAAAAGCCCACTCACACTCATCCGTTACTTATAGTTCCTTAACCTCACTAAAGGATATTCAGAAACTCATAAGAAGCAATGAGTTAGTAAAACGTTCCTAGCTAGTGGGTAAAGTTTTAGCGTCGAATTGAAAGAGTTTCCTAATTCTACACTCACACTCATGTCCTACTTACTTTACCTTAACCTAACTGAACGTCAAGTTGACGTCTTAATTATTTAGTATAATTTTCTTCTGCAATTAGTATTTTTGACGTATTCGATAATCAAGAGTAACTCAATTTACGTTTGAATATCGAACACGTCAAAAATACTGTTTGGAAAACGAAAATTATACTAAATAACTAAGACGTCAATTTGACGTTTAGTTAGGTTAGGGTAATATTAGTATAGTATGAGTGTGAGTGTAGAATTAGGATGCTCTCTGATTTCGACCCTGAGTTAGCAATGACTGAGTATCCTGTTGAGAGTGAGTTTAACATTACGACGCTCTGTGAATTCGGCCCTAAATCTCTATTTAAATATTAATTGTAATTAAATGAAAGGATTTAATATAAGCCAAATTCGTTTTCTTAAATAAAATATAGGATTGCCGATCCACGATAAAGTGTGGTGGAGCTTTGGAACTTGACTATATGGCTGATTTATGCTGACTGGATACAATGCAACGGTGACGTATTGCGATGATTGCATTTTAGTGTTGATTAAAATAAATTTTATTTTTAACATGAACATGAGACTCTTTAATTTTTATTCAGCAATTATAACTATCCCAGGTTCTTGGATTCATAAATAAAAGCGTGGTTTATAACTTTAATATCATAAATTAAAATAATTGAACCTACAATTTTTTATAAATTTTAATTGAATTTTAACAACGTTGCGTGTGCGTTTTTAATGTAATTAAAACTAATTTGCTATAATTTTATTCTTTTGAAAACACAAATTTAATAATTCTAACAAACTAACGTAATTACATTTATACGTGACGTGTTTCTTGCGACCTTCGACGATTTTTGAACAGTGACCTCTTGACCCTCAATTATTTCTACTATGTTTTCTTCGTTTAATTATTACTTTGATGTTTTCTTTTCATTTTATTTAATTTGTTTATAATTTCTTAGTCACTTATTATTTATTTATTATTAATGAAGAAATTTTTATATTCATAGCTTTATACTCGAACTTAATTGCACACCCATCATTGTTCACTGCTTGATATCGTCTTCTCCTTACTTTTACTTCGTTTCATCACGAACGCACCAACATCGATATATTCTCATAGTATACAATAAACGTATTATATCTTAGTACTAAACAATATATATAGTTAATCATTTATACATTAAACATGATCCCGTTAAATAAAATATAACTTTTTATATATAACTAAACTTTGCAAATTTATTTATTCTGTCCGCGTTGGTCATATGGAAAACTTGGTTATTATTGATTTTATGAAAAAGTTATTTTTCATAAAAAGTTGTGTATGTTCTAAAACCCAAAATTCAACGATTACATATGAAATTATATCACTCGTATAATTATAATAATAATTTGTTTATTTTTGTGCAGGAGTGAAGTACCTTAATTTTTGACAATATCGGAAATTTTTAATAAGAAAAGATGTTGCGGACGAGAAATAAGTTTTAAATATTTAATATTGTTTATTTACAATCAAAAATATAATTATTATTACGTATTAATCTTCAAAAATAAATTTTCAATGTCATTGCAGATAAAATGTAAACAAAATAATATTTTTTAAATGTAAATAGTCAATATTGAATATTTAAAACCTATTTTTATCCGCAATTTCTTATTAATTAAGTTTCTTTTTTATGACTATTTTGTATGTGCGTGCTTTACACCTCTTTTCTCTTCTTCATATTCATTATTTATTTCTTCGTAGATATTTTCTTATTCTTCACTTATTTCATCGTAGTTTTATTTATTTCATCGTAGATTTCTGCTCCAAACCGTCTCCTCACCATTTTACATCGTTTCATCACGTATGCACAAAATCGAAATATTCTCATAGCATACAATACACAAATTATATCTCTTCTTGCCCTCATTATAGCTCAATATTGGATGCAGTATTGCTCACATTTTTTCGGGGTAATAAAATGCCATAAACTGATTTGAAAATAAATTTCAGTACGTAATGATATTATTATATAGAAGATTTATATTTCTACGTATTTATTTACCCTCTTAAGACATCAAAAATGGACATTAATGAATATTCGTTTTTATTCAAAATCGTTTGTAATTTCTCCCCGTGTTTACCAGCGGTAGGTCGTATCGGAATTAATTATGAATGCGGCGGGGCTTTATATATTCCTGCTTGAATTTCAAATGGCGAAGGGAAATAATTTAAACCAAAAGTAGACGTTAAGAAGATGCTTCGAATTGTATAATGGCAAAAAACAACGCGGAACATGAATAACGAGCGCACTTCTAACTTAAAGCATAAAATTTAACAGCCGACTACAGATACGCGAATCATTTCCTTGATGTAGTACTTGTGCCTTAACATCTGCATATTGTGAATTTTATATTTAAGATAATGCCATCGCGCTTTTCGCTTCTATTTTCCTACTTAAGCGCAAAATTAAAACGGAATCCGGATATTAAAAATATAAAGCTCCGGGGATAACAGTTCAACTCCGATTAAGTCTTATATAGGAAGTGTAGAAATTCATAAATCTAATAAGTGCCTTCGCGTACCATTTCAAATTCAATTTTTAATACAACTTAACTTTTTTAATAAAAAAAATGCCATTTCAGAATTGCATTTCCGACTCGCTTAACTTTCAAACTAATTAACGAGTGATACAGTTCGGTTTCTTTAATCAAAGCGGTCCAATTTTAAATAAACATTTTCTTGTTTTAACTTTTTTAGTGTCGGGTTCTAAAAGTTAAATTAGTTTTGTTGAACTACATCTTCGGTAATAAAACAAATTTTTATTTTGCGATTTGTTTAGTTTCTATAAATCCGCCATGCAGTCGTAAGATCATAAAACCATTTATTTACGTTTTAGTTTAATTTTGGTCTAATTTTTGCTAAATGTTTTTTTCAAATTTGATAGTTTATCTTATGCAGTTAATCTGGATATTTCTGAGTGTTTTTTTACGCTTTATAGAATCTTACCACTAAATTTTGTTGTATAGTCTGCCTCTATTACGTACTGAAAGAATATGGAAGATTGCGTTGAAACGAACAGTTGCAGATGAAAAATAAATGCATAAATAGAACTTAGTGAGTAGTTTCTGTGTCCTAAACAATTATTTTCTTCTAAGAAAAGCTGTGAAAACTTCGTTTTTTAGTGAAAATGTTTGCCTATACAAACAATTTAATTGGTATAAGAATTGACTAGATAACAATTTATAAACATTTTAAATGGTTGCGAATCGTAAAAGTGTATAAAGAATATCGGAAAATTAAGAAAACTCGAATAATTGACTAAAAATATAATATACATCAGAATACGTTACAGATGTAGTAAACTTTTAATTAAGGATAACTTCTAAATCTTACAGAGAATGGCCGTAAACATGTAAACATTTTTTGACGTTTGATGTTAATATTTTTATTTATATTTAAAATTAATTTTGAAACTTTGTTTGAGTGTGTTTTTGTTTGTACCCTCAGACAAAGTTTTATTTTTCAAAATAAAATTAAATTAAATTTAATTTCAAATTTTTCATAAAACAGATTAATGATCACATATAGTTGTGACTCGGAAACGTGAAATTTTATCTTACATTATTCAATAAATATATCACATAAATTTTTAACGCCCAAACGTGGGGCTGTTTTTATAATTTCACCACGGTTTAAAAACAAAATAATTATTCAGTATTCTAGCTTAGTTTAGGTGTGCCGTTTTTCTTCTTTTCCATATCTGTTTAACTGGTTTCTTCTTTCTTCTTTTAAATCTTTATGAAGTGTACCCACTATCTTATTTGTCTTAATTGTATCTCATTTCTTGGTTGGTCTATCTTTGTAACTCTTCTAAGTCGTCGGAGCTATTTTATTTTTATTGCTTTTGTTTCTCATTTGGTAACCTGGATTTACTCCCGAAAGGTAATCAAGGTCTACAATTTGTTTTAAATTCTTTGTTTTGTTTTTTGTCATTATTCGTGTTTATCTATTGCGTATTAATGTTTTCTAAATTTTATGTTTATTTCAATTCTTGTATTCAATGCGCTCTTAAATACTGAAATTTATTTAGCTTCTCGATCTTCCTTTGTTCAACCGTGGTTTCGATACCTTTCTAATCATTCTCTATCTCCATTACTTTTGTTTTATTTTTATTTATTTTTTACCACTATCTTGTTCCATATTTCTAAATTCTTTTGAAGGTCAGCTTTGTTTGTGCGTTATTTTTACTCACTGACTGTTGCTCTCACTTATAAATTTTTCATTTTGGTTTTGTGCTCATCAACTTCTCTTCCTTTCAGGGTCATTCATACTTTATCGCCCAGTGCTAATATTTGTTTTCTTTCTTGTTATGTTATCGCTCTCTGTCGCATCAATTTTTTCTTTTCGTTTTTTTTATATTAATGCCATTAATTCAGTCAGCCAATCATCTAAAAAAATTTTTTCCTTCTTATATTATTACTTGTCATTCGTAGTAGTTCTGTTCTTTTCTCTTATCTTGTTCGATCATTTTGATTTTTTCATTAATTTCTCTAATTTTTCTAAATTTATTTCAAAATGATTTTGTTTTGGTATTGTTGTTTTCTGTTTTTATTCAATTTCGTTTCGTGCAATTCTTAATAGTATTGTTTTCTAGTATTTATTATTTTGTTATATTCTGTTGTTTTATCTATCAAGTAGTTAATGTAATCTTTCTCCTTTCGCATAAACCATAAACATTCAGAAAACTTCAGCAGAAAGGAGAAAACCTTGAGGGTCAACAAGATTTGGAACCTAATCTTAAGAACACTTGAACGGCACCCAAGCTTTATCAGCGCGATACAAGCCTCGTCATTTTTGAACCAGCATAAATTCAACCAGAAAGCGGAAATGATCAGTCTACATCACTATCACACCTATCACTTTGTTTCACACGTCAGCTTTTTTCTCTACTCTGTTAATAAAATCACCAGTATATATTGCAGTGGATTACCAACTTCGCATATAATAAAATATGTTTTAGTTATGAGACATCTTGTTTATTTAACTTCTAATCTTGGGTCTATGAGTCCGTTTTCAAAATGAAAAAAAATTAGTTATACACATTGAATTTAATTAATTTTATAAAAAGGTTTCTTTTACAAAACTTTTTACAAATTGATTTTATTTTTCGTACGATGCATGCATAAAGAGTTTAATTGAAATATAACAAAAAAAAATAAGTTCTTATAACCGACCTTGTATCGATGTTAAATTCAACACCTTCGTGTCAATCTTCACTGTCTTCTAATCGTTGGGTGCATCAGTTAATTTTGTTGTAAAGGTTCAGTAATTACTTGGAACACTTTTTAATTATTATTTTCAAAGCAATATAATATGTTTTTTCTTCAAGCGACAATAAAACGTCATATTATTGAACTACTGGCAGACGCTAAAAACTCTTTTTACTGTCTAGACATTAAAAGCAAAACAGTTATTTTCTTTCCACAACTATTTAGAGGTTGGTACCTGAGTTATGTCATATTATGAATGTAACAGTAAAGTACCAACTTGATTCGTCGAGAATAAAACGTCACTATAAGACTCGAGAATCTCGAAAATTTGAAAATAACACATGAAAACTAGCAATAAACGCTTGAAGAAAAAATAATATATTTCACTTGGAGTTAAAAAATATAATTGTTTAACTCCTAGTAAAATAATCTACTATTTTCTTCAAGCGACAATAAAACAGCATATTATTGAACTACTGACAGACGCTAAAAACGCTTTTTACTGTCTAAACATTAAAAAGCAACAGTTCTTTTGTTTTGATAACTAATTAGAGGTTGGTACCTCGGTTATGTCATATTATGAATGTACAGTAAAGTACCAACTTAATTCGTCGAGAATAAAACGTCACTATAACACTCGAGAATCTCGAATATTTGAAAATAACACATGAAAACTAGTAATAAACGCTTGAAGAAAAAATAATATATTTCACTTGGAGTTAAAAAATATAATTGTTTCGCTTAATTTGCTGTCTCGGCTGACGCCTCGCTAGCAAACTTTTAAACTCAACAATGATATTGTTTAACTCCTAGTAAAATAATCTACTATTATTTTATTTAAACGTTAACGGTTTTGAGTTGAATTTTAAACTCAATGCGTGTTGCTTCTTCGATTCTCAAGTACAGAATTCTCCCATCGCGTTGTGACTTAAATTACCTTTCTTTCATTTACCTCACTTTGAATGTTTTTTTTTCACTTCTACTTCCATATTAAAATTGTCTCATCGCACTCTTTAACTTTGCAGCATTCAAATTGTTTCGTTATGTTTTTCACACACAGTTATTTTTATCACGGAACTAACTTTGATACACTTTTTACAGGCGTTCATTATATTATCGCTACACAACACTTACTTATTATTTTTGTTTCTTCAATTAAATGGAAATTAATCTTTTACGTACAAATCAAATTCTTCGATTAATATTAATTAATTGTAGTTTATAACATATAGAGTGGCTTCTTAGAAAACTCTTAAATACAAATTTAATTTAATTTTACTTCTTATTTAAATGTAAACTTTAAATTTAAATTTTATTTGTTTATTTCTTGTTTAAACATAATTTTTCCCATAATTTTACACTGCAATATATTTCCTCTTAAACTCTTCTGCGGCTCTCGTTAATTCTTTTCCGAATTTACCTATATTTTTTTTTCGTCATGTAGATTACTGTTTATTTTTGTATTTATACTTCTCATCTTCTATTTTTACTGTTGAGGTCAGTTCAAACTATGTTCTCCAATTATGGATTTTCTTCTTTAGTATTTTATTTATGGATACACCTTTTCTCACATTGGTCAATATTAATTTTGTAATGATCTTTTGACGTTGCAATTGGTATTATGTGGAGATTCATTTCTTCAAATTCTTCTTCTATTTTAATTTCTTTTTCTGTTATGCATCTAATGTTAAGTTGCTAGTTTTTATTTTTTTGTATGCTTTATGTTTTGTTTACTTCTATTTTCTTTCTCAGTAACATTCTTAGGATAGTATGACATATTTCTATTTTTTTTATGTAGAAGTTGTTCAGTTTTTAGTCTAATACCCATTCTTTATTGTTTATTTCTATTTTTTAAAATCTATTTCTTACTCTATTGTTATATGTCTTATTTTGTTTACATGTCTCTTTCTTTGATATTTTTACCTTATAGTTTATTTTTATTCTGTAAAACGTTTAGTTTTTGTTTAAAGGTCTTTATTTTAACTAGTTCCATCTTTTCCGCTTTGTATATTTTGGTTTGTACTCCTAGTTTGTTTTTTTTTATAAATTTGGTTGTTTTCTTTACAAAGCTTAATGAATTAACCCTTATGCGCTTGATGTCAGCTTTCTTGTTACATCCTGTTAATGACCTTGTCAGACGTGTATAAATACTTTATGATATTTCTATAATCACGACATTTCAAATTTTTCTATTCTTGCATTTGATTCTTGGTCAACAACAAAAGCGGCAACAACTAAGACAGCAACAACGCGTCAGCAAACGACGCAACACATATTACTATTTATTGAATTCACTTTATATTCTTTATATTTGCAACAATTTTATTCAATCGCTCACCACCTTTGTCACCCACTTTCACTTAATGTATCACTTTTGACCTTTCAAAAGCAAGTGCACTTATGGAAAATTTTAACCTTTGCCACCTGCTTGCTTATCTTAATATACAATATTGTGTCTGTTTTTAATTCAAAGGAATCATTTTTATAAATAGTTCTTCACACAATATTGTCAATTCGACTTTTATCAGTACTTAGAAATAACTTAATTTCTACATAAATGCTAATTAAAATTAAATTCAAAAATTTATTTATCCTAAATTTCTTTTCCTTAAATAGAATTGTATCTAAATTAAATTACTTTTTAAACGTAAGATTATATCTAAGATAAGATAAGTGTTGAACCAACAAGGTAGTGAACACAGATTTAAATTGCTTTTATTATGTAACAGAAAAGTTCGCGTACAGACAGTCCGACCTTAACCAAATCCTTGACTTACTGCAATATGTCATACCGGTACGGCGACGCCAAACGTCTATCATACGTTAAGAAAGTGATACAAAAACATGTATATTTTTGACACGTTGAAGACTTCGCCTCAAGGGAAAGATGACAATTGAAGATTGCCATACTTGAATTTTCGTGCAAGGAATATTACTAACTAACTTTCCCCAGAGTCTTTACAAGGGGCAAATCATACAACAATTTTCTTGTTGGCTCCCTGTCTATTCTAAAGGCGAAGTAAAAATTTTAGAATTTTTAGGATCCAGCAGGAACAAGAATATTTAAAGTTGAAAAGAATTTGAGCGTAAGTACCTTAAGAAAATGTACTTGGATGCGTTCTTTATGTATTGTGCACTAGTGATCTCCCCACATTGGAAAATATAACAATGGCGACATTTGTCTACGACACCGCTCTTAGCAATTGATTTAAGTTTTATAAGAAAACTACAGATAGCAAACACCATAGTTCACCGGATCAAAAAATTGAGGATCTAGTTTGTTAACGGTTAAGCATGCATTTCATACCAAAAATCGAATAGGACATTGAAATTAATAATCCGGTTGTATAGGCAACCTGCTATTTGTATGTTACCAAAACTCCCTCCCCGAGTTAAAATTCTTGACGGCTATCAAGTTGGGGAATTTTGATTTTCTAATTTTGTTTATGGTGACGCCATTTTGTGAAAACCTCGTCTACGAATTGCCACTTTTACATTAGTGCCATTAGTAAATTTTAGGGTTGTATTCTTTTAAGATGGCAAATGCCCCGTAATAGAGAAACCCTATTTCGATACTAAAGCACTGTGATGGAATTTTGAAATCTGTGGCGAGCATACTGCAGGGAGGTTCTTTTTTTTTCTTTTCCTTCATCTCTCGTTTGTTACTTTTGATGTTCTAGATACGATATTTGAAATTATTTCGTTGCTGAACCCGTAAATGTTTTGCGTTACCACCCTGTCTACTAGTAGTAGGGGAAGTTTGGGGAACTAGTAAATTCACTACTAAACCGGAAAATTGTTATTGGTACCTACAACAGCTGGACCATTCTGAGCTATTCCGACACCCAAACTTGGTTAAAACCGTCCGGATTTCGTCGATTATTCCTCGAAAATTCCTAACGTAATCGCGCTTTCAGCAATCCGAATTTTGTGTTGTAAGACTTTCTAATTCGCAACTTACATATATTGTGCTGTACGCTTTAAAAGACTTGTGTTTGTCTAATACCCTCAGCAAACCTTGTTTTACGACTGTTGTAAGTTTTAATCATTCGGGTTAGTTATACTATAAGCCACCCCCTTGCTGGTTTCTTTTACTGGCACACGGTTACGGATTGATCCATTAATAATTTGTTGTCTTTAATAATTCTGGAACAGATTGAAAATTTTAATACCATAGTTGTAATTCAGTTGCTTACATTACTCAAGTTTAATTTTGTATTAGTAGTTCAAACACGAGTGCCTCTGTATTAAATATTTTATGTTAACTCAGTGGCGTACTCTCACATTTACAATTTGCACACGCGAATTAAACAGTACCGTAACTGTGCACAACTTTGTTATAAATTAATCTATGTCTTTTACGCTACTGTGTGGCATTCTTATTGTGTTAACTATTAATTATTTTCTGGACTCCAATTGAATACAGTGTCTCGTAAACCCCAAAATTAATTCGGTTACTACATTTGATCGTTACAAGATAGCTGATAACGATTAGTTCCGTGTTAGCTTTCTCGTCAGGTACTGGAATTTGGCTGACTTCTCTGGACCATTTTCTTATTAGTCTAAACCCACACCTTACTCTCCGCTGATCGGGCACGACTTCTAACTTCCGACCGTATCAAGTTCGGAAGTCCTTTTATATAAATTTGAATTAGTAAAGTTGCCTGAGTTAAATATTAATGGTACAATTGCATTATGTTTCTTAGATTGACACTTTATGCAAACACACATAAAAAGAACTGAGCTTAATCTGAAGTATGGTGTTTTGGGTGTATACTCTAAACGCCGGGTTGAACCAGAGAAAGAATTCACACTTGAGTAGCGTTTATTATTAGACATACCGTGATTGAGCTGTACTATTTACAATTATGAATGAAAGCGGTGTAGGTTAGCACATAGTAATTGGCGTACTATATGCGGTGCGTTGATACCTGATCTTGGTATTATGTGTCGGGCTGAAGATCCGAGGCCGGGTTGAACTGAACCGATGGATTCGAACTTCGGGCCGATCCTGCAACTGATGATTCGACTGTGACTGTACTCGTACTGATGAACTGCGGACCGAACTGAACTGATTTCTGTTACCGTACCTGCTTTGTTTTATAAGTGCGAAGTAGGTTAGTTTGCTTAGTAAGCAAGGTCGTTAAGAAATGCTGTTGTTGCGTTTGTGGTTGTTGCAGCGTCGTTGCGTTTCCTTTTGACGGGGTTTTCTTGGGTGATGGTGTTGATGAAACGTTTTGGTTTGTGGTCGATCAGCTCAAGGTGATATGCATTACATCATGGAATACGTGAGAAGAATGTCGGTGCCGACAATGTCCATGGCGGACACAGCTATGGCATGTGTTGTGTTGGCGGGTGTCGTCATGGCAGGCGTGATGTGGTGGACGTGTTGTTGTTGGCGGGCGTGTTGTCGGGCGGCGGTTGGGGCGGCAACGAGCGTAACGGGCCCAGTGGAGGTCGTTTTCCCGTTCATGTCGTAACGTAGGTATAAAAAAATTTCGCGATCATACCTGATGTAGTTGCCGTGTTGCTCCTCGTGGAATGTTTGTCTTTCTCTGATTTTCTTATCACTTTGGGGTCACCACTGTGGCGTTTAGGGTGTATACTCTAAACGCCAGGTTGAACCAGAGAAAAAATTCACACTTGAGTCGGGTTTTAGTAGCGTTTATTATTACACATACCGTGATCGAGCTGTACTATTTACAATTAAGAATGAAAGCGGTGTAGGTCAGGACATAGTAATTGGCGTACTATATGCAGTGCGGTGATACCTGATTGTGGTATCATGTATCGAGCTGAAGATCCGAGACCGGGTTGAACTGGACCGATGGATTCGAACTTCGGCCCGATACTTCAACTCATGGTTCGACTGTGACTGTACTCGTACTGATGAACTGCGGACCAAACTGAACTGATTTCTGTTATCGTACCTACTTCGTTTTATACGTGCGAAGTAGGTTAGTTTGCTTAGTAAGCAAGGTCGTTTAGAAATGCTGACCGCGTTTGCAACTCTTTGTTTGATTTCCGCGTTTCCTACGCAATATGCGAATGTAGAATTTGTGTTGATTGCGATGGGGTTGAGACGTGAACCCCACAACGCTATTGCTCCTTGGCAGAAATTCAAAGCGTCAATACACAACGGAATAATTATTTACTATGTGTGACTAAATTTAAACTATTCAGAAGAAAGTCTTACATAATATGGTAGACATGTCTTGGTATATTTGCAACAGAGATCTTTCTAGAGATTTCAGTATTTTAAGTACCAATAAAGAAATTAAAAGGTTTGAAGAAAATTAGGGTCTTGTCAAGTTTACATAACCGTAGCAAAAATGCAAGGAAACAAAAATTGTACAAGTGTCAGCACGAGGTTCTTGAAAAGGTCAAAGTTTATACATACTAATTAGATTAAATTAATCGTAATTTCTGAATTGGTGGTATGCATCGATTTATTAGCATTCTTATAAAAGAAGGTTTTAAACGTAAACAAATGAAAACACTTAATCTAGTTTTCGTAGACAACTTGCATTCGTAAATTGAAAAGATACGCAATGATGTTGAACCAAATGTAATATAGTACTAAATAGTTAATAGAAGGTTTATTATTATTATTATTATTTTAATAATATAGTTGAATTTTCATTTAATCTAATAAAACATCAAATACACTGTACAAATTATTGCGTATATGCATTAATACCTAAAAGTAGTAACAAATAAATTAAACCGAGAGTCAATAATGCATTTAATTTCCGGATACAAATTGAACAAAGCAATTTTGATTTTGAATCGTAATCAACGGGAACATTTGCAACAAATATAATTTCATTATTGTCATTATTATAATTCATAAATAATTTACAAAAGACCGTGTGTGATTGAACCGTTTCATTATAAATCAGCAATAAGCAGTGGTAGATTATTGTTGGCAACATGGATTGCAAAATTACATAACCGGCGATGTAGAAATGATGTACCTAAAATAAATAACTCGGTTAACTGTATTTGAAATAAATTCGAATAAATCGCCATTATTCACTGAACAAGTGATTAATTTGAACAGGACGTTGTACATTACTTTACGTACATTTATTTTGAACACTTGCTAAAATAAAAAAACAAAATCCTGGCAGATACATAAAAATAAAGTAATCATGGAAGAGTAAATGTACGACTCGAGAATCAGCAAACAAAGTCGAAATTAGACTTTATAATGTTTACAAATCCATTTGTAATATTAAATGTTCTATAAAACTGAAGTACCTACTACTCGTTGTTTGTACGCTAGATTAAATTAGTTTTAGTTGACCATTTCATCATGCAAACCACGATTGTGTCACTATTTTATTTATTTGCGATTGAAAACAAGAGAGTTATAAAATACAAAACTTTGTGCACCTACACGAATTTGATCAAAGCGTTTTGTCAGCAGTCATTTTAAATTTGTTTTAGTTTACAGTTTATGCTTATGTACTCTTTGAATGGTAATAAACTAAATTACTTTTTAAAGCGTTTGAGATGCTGTAATAAATCGATTTCGTATAGTTTTTTAGAATATAAGTTGACTGTAATAATCGAAATCTATATTTGAAGACTTTTATTGTCTCTCATCTAGTTCAATACTCGTTTTGTATAAGTGTTACGTGCACAAAGTCGTTAATAAATATTAGCAGGGGGATCGCCGTAGCTCAGAAAGAGATAGGCGTGGTTCGCAAGAAATCTGTTTTAGTGAATTAATTTGGGACGTGTCACTTTGGGTCGTCATACTTTGTCGGTATTCAGTGGGCGCCAAACCAAGATGACGTGGTGAAGAACTAGAGTCCTCTCAAGTTGGTATATTTTCGCTTTCACCTGCAGTTAAGCACAATTCCAGATCTGAAATGCTATCAAAGCGGGAACAAAACATGAAAATATGAATTTATTGAACATGTAAACATTAACATATTTTATAAATCAATGCATTTGGAAGGTAGTAGTAATAATAATAAAATAATAAACCTAAAGTCTAAACTAGGGAGGTTAATATTTGTCACAAAAATTTTATAACGGTATCTTACTAAAATTTATTTTGGATGATCGTATCTTATGATCTAATCGCAGCGGAACAAATTACAGATCGGTATTTTTGCAATCTTGTATCTCCGTCAAATTTTTTAAGGTTTGTGTGTAAGTATACATAGCTTTCAGTAACACACAAAATTGCAAATTTTTACGCTACGATCTTACGATCGCTACGATTTGTACACAGATTTGCAAGCTTAATATATTTTGGCAAAGTAATAAAATTTAATTGCGCAGAAAGTTCAATAACGTAAAGTATAAATACGTGTAGAACCAAATTGCTGGTAAACGAAGGATCCTAGAGGCTTCTCCTACAATTCAGCCGACGAAGAAGGTGTGATCGTAGTCCCAAATGAGGCCAAAGAACGAGGTCACTTGTCGTACAATAATAAAAAATAATTATTTTTAATAGTTTTCCTGAACAGGCGTGTCGCTTCAAATACATGTACCAATTACCACAATGCTTTAATTGCCACAAAGAAGCATAAAACCAACTTTATGCTAACAAAAACAGAAACATTATTTTTACTATATGCCACAAAGAAGCACAAAACTAAATTTTATGCGAGCAGTAGCGGAAAATTCTTTTATAAAACCGATTTTACTAGCGAACTGCTGAATTAACAAACGAAAAACTCAGTTGTTTTGAAGTTACGGTTACGTAGTATTCAGAATGAAAATTGTAAAATAACCGCAAAAAAAGAACTAAGGTAAACGTTCTACTTAAATACACCTAAGTGAGAATACAAAGGGCTATTTGGCAATTGTCTCAATAAACTAAGGGAATTTTTTTTACCAACGCACGTACGGTCCACATAGTCATGAAGTCAACGAAAAAATTTGCGAATGAATAGCACTAATTTGTGCTAATTGTTAATTCCGAAAAAGGCGAAAATTTTGCGTTTTAAACAAAGTGTAAACAAAAAATCAATGGAATCAATCAATAAATGTGTCTCCTAGATTTTTTCAAACAAAATGGAAAACAAACTGCATTAATAACGTAAATATTCCAGTAAATGAGAAAATTTTCAAGCGAAATCGAACTCGTTAAATCGAATTAAAAACATAGGTCACAAATTAAACCTGTAAAAGCAAAATTCTTGTGACAATGAACGTATTTAATCAATATAAATTGTAATTTAACGATGGAAAGTCACATAAGAGAAAGACTGGTTTTTCCACTTCTTGATCATAAAGACAAAAATTTTTTTTTGGTTGAGTTGCTATAATAACAATCAATCTACATAGTTCTAGAATCACGTGCACTGTACACGACGGCTTCTTTGTTATTGGCTGATCACGTTGCAAATAAAAAGTTCAATAACGTAAAGTATAAATACGTGTAGAACTAAGCTGGTGGTAAACGAAGGATCTAGAGGCTTCTCCCACAATCCAACTGACGAAGATTGTTGTCTTGAATAAGGCTAAAGCCCGAAAAGAGAACCTCGAGGTTACTTGTCGTGCAATATTAAAAGAAATAATTTTTAATAATACGTCTAAAAAGGCGCGTCGCTTCAAATACATGTACCAATTACCACACTGGTTTTATCGTCATGAAGAAGCAAATTTATGCTAACAAAAACGGAAAAATGTCACGAAGAAGCATAAATCCAACTTTTATACTAACAGTAGCAAAAAGTTCTTTAAAAAAACCGCTTTTACTAGTGAACTACTGAATAAACAAACGAAAAATTCAGCTATCCTGAAGTTATGTAGTATTTTTAATGAAAATTGTAAAATAGCCGCATAAAGCGAACTAGGGTCAATGGCCCACTTAAATACACTTCAATAAGAATTCACTGAGCAATTTTTCCGACAACAACAACACGCTATATGCATATCTTTACACTTTGAGAGTTATTCGACGACTGACTCAATACACTAAGGGAATTACCAACGCACGTACCATCTACATAGTTATGAAACTAAGAAAAAAATTTGTTCATGAACAGCACTAATTTGTTATGTGCCGGTAAGTTATTGATTTTAGGCAATTGACCAACCATATAATGTATATAATGTTTTGTATTTAAAATAAATTTTAGTATCCTGATGAAGTAGGCAAGTAGCCTACGAAATATTCACTAATAATAAAAAAAAACTTAAATTTACATGATATGGTTGATTGATTTCCAATTAACAAAAATTTACCAGCACTTATCAATTCACTGAAAAAAATTTACTCTTTATCAACGTTGCACTAATGTGTAGTATTATTATTCCAAAATAGTCGAATATCTCGCGTCTTAAACAAAGTGTAAACAAAAAAATCAATGGAATCAATCAACAAATATGTCTCCTAGACATTCCCAAACAAATTAAACCCGTAATAGCAAAATTCTAGTGACCGTAAACGTATTTAATAAATATAAATTGTAATTGAACGACGGAAGATTACATTAAAGAATGACTGTTTTTTCCACTTTTAGATCATAAAGTCAAAAAATTTTTGTTGGTTGAGTTGTTGTAATAACAGTCATCATGCTACAGAGTTCTACAATCACACGGCTTCTTTGCTGTTGGTTGATCAGAATTTGAAGTACGTCGCTAATAAACTGTTTTACACCACGCAAAATATGTATCATTTTATTTCTGTTTAAGTGGTTTCTGGTTTCGGGTTTAAGTGTTTGTAACATAGTAATATGCATTTAAGCTATCACCAAATCGTTTAACTTTTATGCTATTTAGCAAATTTTACTTCACGAAAAATGTCGTTCTTGTACAGTAATATCTCAAAGATTGATTCATACATACTGGGATGGTTTTGAATATTAAGTTTTTAAAAAAATTGTTTATTGAAATTTTGAGCAGCAATAAACACTTTTTCTAATTTAATATCCCATGTCTTGAGTCCGTTTAATTAATTAATAAGAATGATTTAAAAAATAGTAATTTTAATTCACAGCAAAAGAATAAAAGTTCACAAAAGATCTACACTATTAAAGAAACATTGGAATTTTAAGATCTAAAGAAAAATTTACAAACGTAGCTTGCATGCATATTAAATAAATTTAATAATCGTTATGCAAATTGGTTTAATTTAAATTAACCGACCTTTCTGTTGTTTTTTGTTTTCAATGCGATGATAAAACGGTTTTTCGTTGTGCACCTAGGTTGTGCATCATCTATCGAACGGAAACATTTACGTAATTATTTTCTTATACATATTTATTTTTAGTGCACTTTCTTAATTAATTATTGTGTAATAATTTTACTCGAGTTTTAACTTTCTATTCGAATACCCATCCGAAACTTCACTATCTTTTTAAAACGTTTTGTCTCACTTATTGTTCACTTGCTTTCAATTCAACACATAGTAATTATTCGTTACCTACGACATTTGAATACAGTTTTTTCTAACCGAAATTTTAATTTTGGTTTCCAACGCATTGTATCATCCGTAAACTCACACACAATCAAATTCGTTATCACGGAATGTTAATTTTGCATTTACGAACACTACAAATTTAACTTAACTACCTACTACATTATTATTTATTTAGCTAATTAATCGGAAATTATTTGCTTATGTACAAATTAAATTATTTTATTGTTAAAAAATATGGATTGGTTTTTTAGAACCTAAACCACTTTAATTTTACATCTAATTTAAATAGAAACATTTATAAGAAATTTTTAATTAGCATTTTCTGATTTGAAATTGAATTTTTATTATTCAAAAATAAATATTCCAGCTAAATACGTACGACATATTGTTGTTGTGTATTTGGTTCGCTGATGACGATATGTTAGCTATTTAAACACGTGTTCGACTATAGTTTTTTCGTGTTTTCTTTTTTGTCGCTCGAAAATTTGCATGTAGTATCCTTGACAGAATATCTAAGGGTCGTTTTTTGGGATTTTTAATTTTTCAAATAGTTTCCGCCAAAATCAGTATTTGGCATGTGCTAAACACAGACCGCTCAACCTTAATGTGTGTATGTGTTTAATAAACATTTATTTCTAAATTAATTTCAAAATACTATTAATTAATTAATTAAAATTAAAACAAGAAAAATAATAAAAATATATTATAAAACGTTTAACTAGTGTTTGAAATGACATCGTTTGTGTTGTAAACAATAAATTGTAGGTTCAAATCTTGTCGGGTTTTTTTATTCTTACACATTTCTTGTAGGTGCACTGTTCTATAACAGTCATGTTCACCGAAACCATACAGATTGATGAAGTTAAAGTAAAAAATTGAAAATACGAAGTAAGTGAACGTGCAAAGAGCGTCATCACGAACACGACGAACAAAGCAAATCCGCAATTTCATATTTCCGATCTACTAGATAATATTTTTAAAAATTACTTTTTATTTATGAGTTATGAGTCGGTATTTGTTTTTTTTCTTTTAATAAATACATTATCTAACAAAAGTTAAACTACAATCGGTCTTGTATTTGTTTAAAAAACCTTTCAAATCTTTCTCATTTGGTTCCATTATTCAACTTCAATTAATACTATGTTACAATGTTGCTATTTTGTATGTATACAAAGAATTGTATACTATTCACACATGGAGTGCGGTTGAGTTTCAATTGCAATTTAAATCTGCAAATTTTGCATGTGCATCTGACATGTATAGAAATTGCTCGCACAAAGAAAAACATCCAAATTACTCCAGTCACCCGTAAACTTCAGCCCAAAATTAAACGTCGAATTTGCATAATCCGACAAAGGGAAGTAAATTAATTACAGTAAACTACTAAAAGCGTTCGACAACCGCCTTAAATAATTACGGTTTTTACTGTCGGAAAAGTCTTTTCTTAAAAAATATCAAATAAATCAAGTTGATGATCGACCCGATTCATATAAATTACTAAAGCCACGCTACATTTCACACCGCAACCCTATATGAATGAAGACCGGTAGTTCAGTAATTTGGTGGTTGAGGCACACTTCAAAACGTCAATTCCGATTGGTCGTCCTTTTCTCTTATACGAAAGGACGCTGGGAGTTATACTATAACGTAGTTAGATACAATTTATAAGGAATTACAAGTTACTAGTTTAACCCTTAAGCTCTCCTTGTTACCTCTTGTGGTTTGATGCGACCAGGTCGCACGGCATATTGTCATTTAACCTCCCGCGTGGGGATTAGAAAATTAGAACGGGTCCTGCCCCGAAAGTCATCATTAACCAAGAACGACCGAATATTAGATTGGATCGGATCTCCTTTGGTTTAGAAATTCGAGTATTCTATGTAAATTATACCGACACGAGTATTACTCCATATTGAAATTTTGAATTATTGAAGTTGGACGGTTTAATATCGTTTAGGTCACAAATTC
Source organism: Abscondita cerata (assembly GCA_030710515.1). Classification (NCBI taxonomy): domain Eukaryota; kingdom Metazoa; phylum Arthropoda; class Insecta; order Coleoptera; family Lampyridae; genus Abscondita; species Abscondita cerata. The sequence continues at coordinate 14,115 of JALBCR010001482.1, read as the reverse complement.
TTTAACTAATTTGCACTAAAAATGTAAGCGTCGCATAAACTACTTTTACTAAAACGTAGCTTTTACCAGACGACGTGCTTAAACAAGACAATTAACAACAGCTCTCTTATTTTTCTTCCATTCATGTTTTCTAGAGGTGGCATCAAAAATCCTTTAACCAAATAATCAATTTTGAATCGACTTATAAAATAAAAAATGTGTAAAATAAATATTTTTTGTAAATAGTCTAAGATCTCAAAAATTAATCTAGGTTAACGGCCCTTTTGGCTTGATAGATTTTGCCCAAAATCTAATCAAATCTGCACTATTACATATAAAACGTACGTGCAAAGTTTTATAAAAATCTGAACGACGGTTTTCCTGACATTTTGTTTATAAGATTTTGAGTAAAATCAGATACGTTGTAGGAAAAAAATCCGCACTTACAAAGAAAATTGATTAATAATTTTAGTACCGTCTAACATTATTTAAATGTATCTAACTGTTAAGCCGTTATACGAAAGCTACCTACTACACTATGTCAGTATGTCCAACAAAACGAGGTATTAGAATTTCAACAACTTTTTTTTGTATAATTGATATTGGTGGAGATATTGTTTAGTGTCACGTGATTCGTATATCTCGGTAATTACTCGTCTTATCAAAAATAGTTTAAACAAAAGTTGTGCATAATTAAATTGCAAACAACTTTTATTTAAAACATAAATGTGTAAAATGAATATTTTTTAAATATTTTAAAAATTCGAAAATTTGTGTAGGGCAACGACCCTTTAACTAGATTGATTATGTTCAAAATCTAATCAGATCTGCGAAATTATAAATAATGGCCATGTGCAAAGTTTCATAAAAATCAAACGTGTTTTCTTAATATCTTGTTTACATACGGACGGGCAGCCAGCTGGCCTTTGGACATAATATTTTGTTTGATTTTTTACTTAAAAGTGTCCATGTGAACTTACAAGAAATTTTTGAAATTTTCGTGTTTATGTAATTCACAAATAAAAACAAGAGCAAAATGTTTATTGTAGAAGGGGGGCAAAATAATAAACTTTTTAAAGGCCATTTTAAAATGGGCGTGTAAAACTAATAAAAAATTTCTGTTAAGGCTGTTCTCTCAGGGAGCTATAAAGTTTATGTAAATTTATCTCGCTTATTTTAGAAATGTTTTCCTGATTTTGCACAAACATATAGCTAACATTATTATTTATGTCGTGCAGGAGCTATTTTTCTTATTTTCGTCTTCGTTGTATTTAATTTAATTAAAACGTAAAATAATAAAAAAATTGATTTCCTTATAAGCCTAAATTTTGACTCCTGCGCGACATAGATAATAATTTTCTGACAACGCTACTTTTTTTTTAATTTTTACTTAAAACCAATGAGAAAAATTAACATTAAGTAAACGATAAATACTGAAAACTTTTGGAGAATTGTGAAATGAATGTACTCGCGGGCAAATTTTTCTGAGCGCAACAGGGCAGACTTGGAAGCCGATTAATATTAATAGATAAATAATATATATTGAATTGTTGATGTCAATTTTTTTGTACATGACGTCCATTTTAAACAGTTTTAGAAACAGAAAATGCAACAAATAGCTATTTATGTAACTAGAAATCTGAAATTGTCCCGAGTGATAAAACAGCCTTAAGTTATGCTACCGCTTTTCCATGTTTGCTTCATAAATTCGATTTAAAAATTAAACATTAAAAATATTCTTCAAAAATGATCGAGGGGAGTTAATACAAATTTTATAAATATTTTCACTCTTTCAAGAACAAAACACAACAGAATTTTGAAAACATGAATCTATAATGTACTGATCAAATAAGAAGATACTAGTTTTCTTCTGTTTTAATTTTGGAGGAGAAGTGAAAATTTAAACTTTGTGGAAGTTTGCCACCTCTAAGATGAGGGAGTTATGCGACGGTTTCCAAACCGAAAATTTTAACACCCTTTTTTTTACTTTTTCCGACAAATTAGAGTCAGTATGTTATAATGAAGCAAAAAAATGTATGTCCGACGGCCGGGCGGTCGGCCATCCGTATATAAACAAGAGTCCAAAAAAACCAGCCATCGGATTTTTATGAGACTTTGTAAAAAATTATGATAAAAAAAAAAATACTAGTTTCGGCCGTAACTAATTATTATTTGAGGCCATCTTTAGTTAGTTAAGTAACTACAACAAAATTACATGTGTGCAAACTTAAAAAGTTAAAACTGACATTTTAGACAGAAATTTAAATTTTTGCAAAAGGGATTGTTCGAAAAGTGTGAAAACGTGAAAACTCAATAGTTTTTTGAAAATAGTATTATTTTGAATGTGATAACCGTAATATATACAATACCAGTAAACCGAGATCTCTTTTCAAAAATTTGTAAAAATATAATTTATAATTCTGTTTATAATTTAATTATACACAACTTTTGTTTAAATTATTTTTTGATCCGATAATAGTCCGGTTAAATTAGACCAAAAAATAAGAGTAAAGCTACCTAAAGTTCCATCAAGCTGATAATCAGTAAGATTGTTCAAAATATAACTAAAAATAAAATTTTAAACTTCCCCATCTTTCCCTTGCATGGAAAAAATTTATTCAAGGTTAAAGGTTAAAAAATATAGTTTTTTGCGATTTTCAGAAAAACTGTAAGTTTTATCATAAAAATACTTTAGATATAATAACGATTTAAAAAGTTGTAAAAGCTGTAATCTTTATAATATGCACGAGTACACCACGTATATACATCTCTATAGTTGTAATATACAGGGTGTCCCAAACTGAGTAGGATTACATGGCTATCTTGTTATTAATTAAGATAGTCCATAATGTACAGTTTATTATGCTGAATTAGATTAGGCAGAGAAAACTCAAAATTCCGAGCACTTCCGAAGATATCCGGAAAACACGAAAACTACGTTTTCAAAAGTCCAATATTTTCGTAACCGTGCAAGTTACAAATAAATTTTTTAGACAAAAGTTGCTTGTTGCGTCTAGGGGAATTTGTTGTGATTTTTATTAAAATAACCACTTTCAGGTTTTCGAGATACTGCTACTAACTTTATTTTTCTAAATGGATCTTCATCTTCTTCATCTTGATTTTATCATGAAAAAATTCTAATTTTTTTCTGCTTTCAATGATGCGTCACAATCTTGATTTAAGGTATGAAATTGCTACGTATTTGAAAATTTATTGTATTACATCAAGTAGACCATGAAAACAAATCTTAACAAATAACTAAACATAGCCATGTAATCCTACTCAGTTTAGGACACCCTGTATCTTAAAATATTTTTCTATCGGTTATTGTAATATAAAATATACATAAGCTATAACTATAAATGAAACCCTGCTATAATAAATGAGCTCCTAAAAAACTACCTGCTTAGATAAGTTATGCATGTTTTGTTAAAATACCAAAAGTAAAAACTTGTCTTCCTCCAACCTCAGTTGCTGTTCATCAACATCTTTTTCGGGTATATTACCAAGTTCAAGTGTGGCTTGGTTATCAGCTAGACCCTACAGACTGGGGTTGGAAGTTGGTCAACAATTCATTAGAACCAGTTCAAACTTTACTTCCACCTGCGCCAGAAAACTGCTGAACACAATTTTTGTAACTGCAAAAGGGGTGCAGTGCTAAATGTAAATAAGTCGGGCTGTTTTGACAAGAACAAGACGAACAAGAAGAAAAATTTGAAAGTTACGACTTGGGCGATTAAATTTCACTCCTTTTTTTTTTTAACTTAAATTGCTTTTATCTTTTCAATCTCTGCTAATATTCATTATTTTGCAATAGTTTCAAATTAAACAGGATTACAACTGACCCGTGAAATAGGCCTACTGGGGAAACCACGTTAAAAAAACGTACATTACCTCCTAGGTGGCCTGGAAACATGTGCATATTATGACGATTACAACTTTTAGAACTTTTGAATCGTTATATCTCAAAACGGTGGCTCGTAGGAAAAAAAATATTGATACATTTTTGTAGATAATTTTATGACCTACAATTTTGTCTGAAGTATTATTTTTGATAAAACTTACCGTTTTTCTGAAAATCGCAAAAAACTCATTTGATCTTTGACTTAGAATAAAATTTTTCCATACAGGGGAAAGATGGGGAACTTTCAAATTTTATTTTTAATCATATTTTAAACAATCTTACTAATTTTCAGCTTGGTGGTAATTTAGGTAGCTTCGAATGTCTAAATTGGCAGGAGTATAATTAATTACTGAGATATAACAATCACGTTACACTAATTATTGTAACAATATCTCCACTAATATCAATTTTACAAAAAAAAAGATGTTGGAAATTCTATTGTCTATAGCTTTTGTTTAAATCATTTTTTCTAAATCGCAATTTTATTTTTGCTTAACAGGGATGTGGAGTTCTGCGGTAAACGCTTGTTTTGTTTGTTTTCATAAAATCAAAAAATTTTAAAATCCTAAATCTTTATTTTAAATTTTAGAATTAAAAAAATACTCTGTCAAAGATGAACAACGATTGAAGTTTGAAAATGTAAATCTGCTAATGAAGCAAGGTCATACATCATTCGACGTATTTGAAATATTGTCCAAGGGGTGGGGTGAAATATCAAACTAAGTTGTAGTAAAATTAATAAAAATAAATGCTGTTTCATTATTTTTCAATGTTTAATTTTCTAAAATTTACAAATATTATGTACCTAATTCAAAAAAATCAAATTTTTTTTTTAATTCTGTGAGGAATTATTAAAAATTTTAAAATGTGTTTGTGTATCTTAAAAACAAATAGCTACAGATGATGAAACTTTATGTCGAATCTACTCATGAGTGTTGTAGTTGATGTGTGGGGTTGGGGGCTAGTAAACTTTTTATGTGGTTATACTTTATATTAGGAAAGTAAAATTAATACAAAAATAATTTTAATGAGTTACTCTATCATTCTTCTGTGTTTGCTTAACAGGTTGGTTTTTTTTGCCAAAATAAAACAAAAATATTTGTCTTTCGTCACTATACCACTTCTCTATGTTTCCATTTATAAAATCAAATTAAAGAGATATAGAAAATGTTAAATGTTAATAAGCAATATTTCAACAATATCAGTTTCTGCGATAAGTGCCAAATGATCAAACTTGTGTAATGTAATGATCTTTATTTTAAATTTTAATGAGTGCTTGTACGTCAATTGGATGCTAGTCAATTATACGCATGTAACAATTGGGCGTGTGACAAATGAACGCGTGCAACAATTGATACGTGACAATTAGACTATACAGAGAATAGTACAATTTGTTACATAGTTGCATCGGTTTAAGAGCTGTTTAATCGGTTACACACATAATACGTCATACACAAAAAAATATATCGGTATCAATACAGAATATCGTGCTCTCTCGGTGATATTCACACATATAATTATAAATTAATTAGCGACACACCAAACAAGTAGTAGACAGAACTTAATAGCCGTTGCTATTTAGTGAGACTGGTTCTTATCCTCCTTGAGCGTCAAACTTATTTCGCTAGCTACGCACACAGAGCGTGTGGATTTAAATGTAACAATGAGTAATTTAATTTAGGCGCCACCTTGACTTAAAATGTACTTCATCAAAGCACTCAAGGCTGCTACGAACAAACAGGATAAGAAACCGTTGAGGACAAGTAATTGGTCCCGCGACCCACAATTCTTCGATATTCACATGTAGTTACCTGGAGATAAGTTATTTAACTAGGATCACATACGTGTATCGTTCATTTAGGCGCCCTTTTGGAGCGTTCCACATCAATAGTTCACAGTTTTAGTTAAGAAATAGTTTGGTACTGGTAATTGGATTGTTTGGATACACACGCTAAAATTGAAATAGCTGCAAAGTAAAGCACAGTATTGAAGGAAAGCCCTTTCTTGTGTTAAGACGAGACACCCCAAAGCCGCTGATCCCGCTATCTTGCGTGACAGAATTTTAATTGGCATCTCCTAACAGCATAGGTTTATTTCCACATATCATTTCTCCAAGTACAAGTAAGGGTCGAGAGGTTAATCAATTTTTGGACATAATAAAATCTCAGCAGCAATAAGCAAAGTAATCCCAGAAAATACAAACGGACAAAAACTGTAATAATTGGAGAAACCAAATGAAGCAAACTATTCGACACGTGTTGAAATATAGTTGAGTAAGCTCACCTGCAAACGTTCATTCTAAACCACATTCCGGCTTATCACTCATTACACATCCGGTGCAATTTATGTTTTACAACAGGCGGATGGTTATAACAACTTCGGATTAATCCATCACTCGTGTCTAGAATTTCTTTTCGCAGTTTATTTTTTCTTTTACAAAACACGACCGTCCTCGTTGACAGTCACACTAAAAAGAAAAAACGTGAAAACGAGCGCAATTGGATTTAGACGTTGACCTTGTCCTATTAAACACGCGATGAAAGTAGACAAGGCCGTAATAAACAAAGTAACACCTACGGTTCCTATCTTACCAAATTTTACCCCAAATCACATAAAAATGTGTAATTTTTTTTAAGAAGAAAGTCTAACCTACTTACCAACACCGTTCACCCTCGATCACACCTACCAAACAACACCGTTTACCCCAAATTACATGAAAATATGTAATTTTTCAAAAAGAAAATAACTGCATTGTACCTACCAACACCGTTCACCTTTGATCACACCTACCAACCATCACTGTTTATTCCAAATTACATGAAAACGTGTAATTTAAAAAAAAATTGTAATAACTGTAACCTACCTACCAACACCGTTTATTCTGATCACACCTACCAACCAACACCATTTACCCCAAATCACATGAAAACATGTAATTTTTTTGAAAAGAAAATTGTAATAATTGTAACCTACCCAACCAACATCGTTCACCTCCGATCACATCTACCAACTAACACCGTTCACAATAGTTTTTCATCATAATTTAATAATAATAATAACATTAAGAAGTTTAAGGTAACCGACTTTGATAATATCTCTGCAGACCTCGACTGCATCGACTGGCCTGACACTTTTCCTAATATCGATCCTGATGGCGATTGGAGAACATTTTATCAAATACTATCAACCTTCTTTGGAACATACTCGGGAAAAATCTGTCCAGCAAGATAATCTAAAACCTTGGATTAATCACAAGATTCTAACCATGATTAAACATAAGAAAAGTTATGGCGCAGATTTTGACGTAATAGTGATCTCGGAGATTATAGAAGACACAGAAAATTTTTATCACGGGCTATTGACAAATCTCGTATTAATTACGAGGAGTCCATTGCAAAGAGCAACAATAAAAAGAAATTAACTACCCGTCACTCAGCCGTAAAGACGCCTTTGCTGAAAAAAATAACTCGACACTTTGCTTAACAAATAAAAACTGCAGTTTTGAGCCTGTTGGTCTGGCATATCTCAGCATATCTATCCTCGACAGAACATTTCTCTGTGTCACATCGATTTCAGTCAATAATTAATTATAAATTATATAAATAAATTAAAACCGATTGTTCCCCTGGTCTTGACGGCCTACCGGTTAATGTATTTGTTAAGTGTGGTACTAGTTATTATTTTCACTGATAAGATCATCCTTCCAATATTATCAAGTTTCTCAAGCATGGTTAACTGTTTCCATTACGCCATTCTTTAAGAAAGGTGATAATATAGACCCTGGCAATTTCAGACCAATCAGTCTTTTTCCAATAGCTAGTAAGCTAATGGAAACCATAATAAGCGACACTCTTCACTTATTCCTTCTCTCTACGGGTGTAATACCAAAGGTACAACATGGCTTTGTCCCGGGAAGATCTGTGATTTTAAACCTATTTACATGTCTGAATGACTGGACCATTTCTTTAGATAATAATTACATAAACGTCTAAATATAACGCGTTTATTTGTCGCCGCGTCCAAATTTTGCGGGTCCAATTGTTGCACGCATCAGATTATCTTGCAACCAATTGACAGTGTCCAATTGATCACGTCCAGTTGACGCGTCACTTAATAGAGTATTTATAGGAGGATTTTTATGTTTTAACATTCTGCCTGCTCCAAGTAACAGAATCGGTGATTGTGTTTAGAAGTTATAGTTTAATAATTTCTTCACTCCTTGGTCTTGTTGATGTCTGATGGTGCGTTTCTGGTCATGATGATCGCTGTTTAGGATGCGTCCTGGTCGCAGATAAGTTCTGCGCATCCTACCACTACTATTGTTTGTAATGACCTTTTAAAACCCTTTTTGAAGTTGTTTCAACATCTGGTTGGGTTGGCAGTGGAATTAGGTTCGTAATTCTTCTCTTCAGTGAATTTTTATCAGTTTTTTTGATGGTGACAACTCGAATCTTGTGGTCGCTGCCGGGACGTACTTCTGTTAAGCGTGCTTACGGCTATCGACTAGGATTGATGTATCTTCTTTTTATTAGAATTACTGTACCTTCCTTCAGTTTGTTTTTCTTGGTTTGTCATTTGTAACATTATTGTAGACAACTTAAATATTCTGATGACCAAGCTTGCAAAAAACCTTTTTTTACCTTTTGCAAAACTTCCACCGTTTTTAGATATTTGGAAAATTTTATCTATTATCTTTATGTTTTATGGTACGGTCTGAGGTTTTATAAACAACTGGCATTGACTACTACTGGGGCTAACCATCCTAGTGGGTCGAACAACTTCGCTTTCTTGTTCCATCCTCGGTTATTTTTATGGTTGGCTAATCTTTGTTGTCTTTACAGATTGTTTGTAATACCTTTTTTATTGCTGCTACACCATTTGCGAAGGTGAAATCCTTCAGATTGAATGAGTGTTATCAATTGTTTTAGGTTTTTATTGCTTCTTCTTCTGAATCTGTACCTGACATCAAGTCGTCTACCTAGAAATCGCTTAGTACCACTTGTGTTGCCTTTTGGTATATTTTTTAGTAATCTTTTGCTAACTGGTAAAGAGTTTTAGTTGCTAAGTATGGTGCGGCTAATATTCCATAGGTGACAGTTAGGGTGTATTCTTGAATAGGGTGGGCTTCTAAAATATATGGTGATACTTCTAATCTTCTCGCGTAATTTTTATTTGACGATATACTTTCTCGATATCGGTGGTGAAGACGATTGTAGGCGTGTAGGTTTGGGTAGCTCTAATCGGAGACAAATACGAAGAAGTTTACACAATTTTATTTTTAGAAATGTATACAATAATAAATAGAAAAATTAATTTATATTAAAAACATAAACAAAATTGTATTCTAGCTGGTCACGACTTCCGTCCGCTGGAATGCGGCCTGATGGTTGCCTTAGCGCTGTTGTGCGACTGGAACGCGGCCCCTGGTTGTTGGTAACTCCGCAACACCAAAGTAAACGTAAACATAAAGAAATTAATTATTGTAATTAATTATTAACATCAATTAGTTTAATAATTGTTGAGATTACAACAACTAGTGGTTTCTCGTCTGCCGGTTTGTCAGTTTCTTTTTTTTATGTTGCCTCGGTTTTACGAGTGCTTTCTAGAAGGAACTGTCGGAGTTAATACATGGGGATTCGAATATGTAAATGGGAAATGCCGCACGAGGGTCTCGCAATTACTAACGGTGACTAGAAAGCCGCAATAGACGTTACGCTAGAGCCAGGCTCTTACGGTTAGTCGAATGCACAGTAATTTAAGTCTAGTGAAATATTCTTTTCCGTTAAGTTGTTCACACAACGTACTCAGATCAGGGTTAGTTATGGACGTCTCGCAAGGGGGAACCCTCACGGTCTGAACGTTTTCAAGGGGGTATTTGTTTATGGGTGTGTTTGAAGAGCGAACGTCAAGCAAGAGGGAACTCTCGCGGTCTGTACGTTTCAACGGGGTGTTATTTCTCAACCTTGGTTGCGACAAGCACTAGGTCCCTTACGGTCTCAACGCGCTAAAATAACAATAAAAACCGTTACTAAAATAGAATTCGGTTCAAAACGGCAAAATAAAAATTAAATTCGGAAATAGTTATAAGTTTGGAAAACGGTGAATATTAATACAATTGCAGCGGCGGAGAAGAGGTTCTTCTAGGACGATGGATAAGAAGGTGGTTTTCGGACTACGGAGAAGAAGGCTCTTCGAAAACGACGGAGAATCAAGACTCCGTTCTTTTCTTTTGGGGCCTATTTATACCCGCATCGAGGGACCGTTTTGGCTTGTGAAAGTGGGGCCATTGACGTCACTATCTCCTTGTATTGGCCGGTGAGATTGTTGTTGACCTGTGACTACGTTTATCAAGCGTAATTCCCTATAGAAAATTTTCGAAGTTTTTGCCAAATAGGTATTTTTGCAACCTTGGTCTGGTCAAGTTTGTTTTGTTCAGGCCAATGCTGTTTGATGTTTTAGATGAAGCATCAAAGACTACCCGTAGTGTAGTTGTTGTGTTACCCTTCTTAACCACTGGTTGCTGTGGAATGTAATATTTTGCAACTTGGTCTTGTGGTTTTGTTTTTTCATATGTCCGAATATAATGCAGTCTTAAATAAAATTGTCGTATTGTGATTTTAGTTGTGGATCTCTTGATTTTTTGAATTATTCTTGCTACAGCACGTTGTTTTGATTCTCAAGCTGAGTTTGTTGTGGTTTAAAGAAAATGCCATTTTGTTTCATTGCACTGTTTTGTTAAAGTAATTTTCTCATACTTGGCTCTCTTTTGATAAGCTCGTTGGTTTGTCAGTTTTTTTAATTTGGTCAGTTGTTTGTCTTTCTCTTTACGGTTAATTATGCTAAATGCTTGAGGGATCATGTGGAAATTCTTTGTCAAGAATGAATTGACCTTTTAATGAAGCTCTCGTTGGTCCGATCCAGCGGATAAAGTTGAGTGCTTGCGTAAATCAGTTAGAAGCGCTTTGAAGCTTGAACTTAATCAAACCTTACATAGTTCTAAGATCATAACTTTATTTTTGGTTGAGATCGACGATTAATGAACTTCAGGGTTGTTTGAGTTACTTCTTTTGCTTGTATTTGTTTTTCTTATTCTCTATTGTGGTCTTTATCTTCATATTTACTCGACGGTTTTTTTTGTGGTTGTTATTGTTGATCAATCGCAAAAATAAATAACACGCTTTTTACGTGTGGATCTCTGGTTCAAACCAGTGGTTTGTCTTTTATTTCGGAACCAGTGGCGCCTCACCGAAATGATTCATAATTCGAAATAAAAATAATTAATTAATCAAAACCTCTTTTCGTGTACGATCACTTGTTTTCCTTCAACCTACGACGCCTACCGATGAGCAAGACTAGTCTCGGAAAATATTGGGTTTAGAAAAAAACTTTCATCATAAAAGTTGTGCAGATCAATGAACATTTTTTATTACAAATTTGGATTTCTTGGATAATTGCAATGTGACTTTATGCATTATACATAGTGTCGAAAATGGGGGTTTTCGCAAAATTTATTTTTCCGAAAAATTGGAGTTTCGATAAAATTGAATAACCCAGTTATCTTGGAATTTATCAGTGTAGTCAGCGCTAAATTCAAATTTTCCGTCAAAACTAAACCACGCCCACTTGTTTGCCTCGTCCAATAACAAAGATGAGCCAGAATTGACATCACTATACTACTGATTGGGACTAATTTTTTGTAATGCATGCAGAAAAAAACAATTTTAAAGAATAATAGATCTCTTTTTCAGAATACATTGCTTACTCGATTTATGTAAAATGTGTCGTGATCATGTTTTGACTTAACGAAGCTGTCAAGAATCAATTCCGTTTGAATGAATAGAACCGTTAGTTGTGGTTAACAGAGAACTGATACTGAAACAAAACTTCAAGGTGTATTATATTGTATTTGTGTATGAAATGACATCAATTTGCAGAAAGATGAGGGTAATATCATGAATTTATCTAATGTATGTATAAAGAATGGACGGAAGGAAGCAGTTTTAGCGAAGTGTGCATCACATTTAATGCTTGATATAAGGTTTAAGAAAAATAGAGCAACAAATAGGATGAGTATTATGGCATATGGAGCGGAGCTGTAAGGCTTGGAAGGAATGGGAAAAATTGAGAAAGTGCAGGTAAAGTATTTAGGATAGACCATGTGACGGGGTGTATAATGAAGGGGAAATGAAACTGATAATGTATACAGGAGGGGAGGAGGGTTTTGAAAATATTAATAAGAGACAATAAGATTGGATAATATATTATAAAGGAGGAGACTTTGCGATGGAGAAGGTTGGAGTTTGGAGGAATCGCTGGTGAAATTCCTAATGCATAATTTTCGAATATAACGAATAAAATAACATTGACGTGGTTTAAAACAGGAAACAAAAAAAAATTAAAGCAGTTAGAGTGGGAGAATGAAGAAGAAGGAGTAAAATATATGAGGATGGTTGTGAAATTATGTAAAGATGATTGAATGTTAAAGATGAAAAGTAATTAATTAAATATGGAAAAGTTATTAAATTATAAATTTTTTTAAATATTTTATAAAAAAATTGCTTTTAAAATTTTTTTTACTTACTTTATTCCGTTATTCAATAAAGTTTGATAAGATAATGTGCTCCTAATACTGAATTTTGAGAGACTTTTTCATAAACGGAAGCTTCATAAGCTAGTTGTAATATAAAACTGTATTGCTAAAAGTTAATTATTTTAAGAAGTTCTTATTTGATTTGAAAATCAAATTACAAAATAGAGCATACAAGTAGAAATTTTTTGTATTTTAAAATGAAAACATTATTATAAACTAATTAGGTGTACTTAGAAACATTGCAATTTAAAATAAAGTGTAATAAATTTTCTACTTTCTAACAAGTTATAAAACTTCAAAGTGTAAAATTACTGTAGTGATGAAGCCGAATTATTTATTTCGTGTGTAATATTTTCTGATTGAATCTTCTGTTCCAAGTTCTTGTAAAAGTAAATTAAAGTATAAATTAAATATATTTACTGAAGTAAAGAATAATTTTTATTTTAAATTTTAGGATACGGAATCACAATTTGTAAAAGTGGACCTCAAAATACAATAGAAAATTATTGACAAAAATAAAGAGCGAACTCATAAATAATAAAGTGAGTGTAATTTTGAAATGAAAGCATAAAATGAAAGAAAATTTAATATTCAATCGAGTGTTTATTTAATTAAATAAACTACACTCACTTGGCACTTAATTCGCCTCAGAGTTGAATTGTGAGTGGGGTGCAGTCTCAACTTTGATATTGAAAAACTACATAAATTAAGTAAATCATTTGAGGCATTTGTCACATTAGGTTATGTTTACAATGAAATGCCGGTCGGCTGTCAATTCTCTACTTGTTTAAGAGTAGCCAAATTATCCAGTTTTGTCTATGAATTACATTCTGAAGTTGAGTGAGATTTTAGCTGAGTTTGAGTGTAGATTGAGAGTAATGATATTCTTGAATTTGACCCAAAACTTGATAGTCTCGGTTGTTTATGCCCAATATTTTCTACCTACGATTAATTTAAACTCAAACAACAACTGGCAACATAGCAATATCGTTAAATTAATTTATACTAGACGGAGTTAGTTAGCATTTTCCTTAAATTTAAACGTTAGCGCTTGCGCAGTTTATTTCGCATGAGTAACGATTTAAACGTTCGCTTCCATTGTGGGGGAATTTTTGAAGACATACAAGTTTTAGTTACTTTTTGAACGTAGACAATTGCAGTAAATATATTTTGAACATTGGAGTGATTTGTTGTGTTAACTAAAAAAATAATATACCCATTTACGTCGAAGTAGATACGTAAGTGTAGACACATTATAATGGACTAAAATAACTTAATTAAGTAAATACTTGTGACGGTCTTATTGTGCAAATAATTGATTTATAGACCATTTCTCCCTACCTTATAGACAGCCGTGTTTACACTCGTGCTTCAATACGAATTTTTGTACTTCGAAAAATCTTCTTCTGGGATTTAGTTATTTGAAATTAAGCAGTTCCGACAATTTATCTTTATTTACTCCAAAAGATATACCTTACTTCCTATTTTCTGACCGTCGAAAAGGTGTACATAGAAAATGTTATCTAAAAATTGAACAATTAGACATGTGCTGTAGTATCAATTGAAGTAATCATCTATTCAAATTAGGGAATAAGTCTTCGACTACTGTTCCGTAGCAATACGTAACTGAAACGAGCACTGA